>JADKLZ010043138.1:0-10472 GCA_021533235.1 Biomphalaria straminea
CATGCCTACTGGGCGCTCATTGCCCCTCATGCCTACTGGGCGCTCATGAATTTCAGCATTAATCTTTCCTTATTCACTGTTGTTAAAAGTAAGACCTCCCCCCCCCTTTTTTTTTACAAACCTTTTATTTTAAACCTCGCAATCTCTAAGGCAGATGATGTAAAGCTAATTAAGTTCTATGCAAGACGGTTAACGAGGGTGTCACGAAGCCAGCACGACGACCAACCGCCTTAATTTTCACCAACTTATGTCAGGTACCCATTAGCGTGAGGTGGACTCAGTGGCGTCCTAAAACTCCCGAAGTTCTAAATCCCAGTTTTCACCTTGATTTGAACCCGAGACTCCAAGGTACAGAAGCCAAGTGCTTACCACTGAGCCACCAGTACCCGGCTGTTTGAAATTTAGTGGCACCACACAGTGGCGTAGCTAGGATGGGGGGGGGGGGAGGAAGGGGAAGAATTTGAAAAAATCTCCCGGGCCCCCACTTGAAAGGGGCCCCAAATGAGTGTTTTTACATTAAATATTATATATTATCCAATATGCAGGGGCCCCAAAAGAGGCTAAGCCCCCCACCAGGGACCTCAAAGGATGAAAAAATCCTAGCTACGCCCCTGGCGTCACACTTCCTTATGGTTTTTTGTTTCTGTTTTTGATCCGCCCTTGAGTAACGTTTTGTGCTCTGGGGTGATCGGAGCTCAAAGTCTTTTTAGTTTCTATCGATCTGACGGGGCAATGATCGCATACGAAAACTTTTCTCCACATCCTTGTGTTGGACTGTCCAGTAAATGGGCAAAGCCTGAAAGCCGGGGGGCAATAAAACAATTTTGGTCCAATCAAGAGAAGGTCGTGAGTCTCAAACAGTGGTCATGAATTGGTCTGGTCCAGGCAATCTCGAGGCTTTTTTTTTGTTCTGGCGACGTTAAAATTACATTCTGCGTTTACTTCCCCTTTTTTTCTCGCTACTGATTGAATTTAAACATATCAATAAACAGTAAACATTTTTTTAGAGTCTTACAGTATTTCTGTAAAACAGTGTGCCGTCATGGAGCACATGCAATGTTCAGAAGCATTAAATCTGGACACTGTAATGATATCATGTTCTGATGTACTGTGGGAAAAGTTATATTTTGAAATGTGATTGTGTCATTTGTGATATCAAATGTATTGAATAAATTGTGTAGAATTAAAATCTGGTTAATCTGGTTTAACTACTTCACTCTTAGCTACCCCTAAAAAAAATTGGGACATTAAAAGTGATCATTTTGACTGCTCTCCACCAGGGATCTTTTGGAACGTTTTAGCGTCTTGTCCCCGCAAACATGTCAATTTTCAAGATGTTTCCTTCCCACTATTATATCTAATTGTATCTCTTTCTTTATTCTACTAGATCTAGACCCAGAAAGAGATCATTTGAAATTTTATTTTGTCTTATAAATAATCAGTCTTTCATTTTAATAATTACATAGTTAAAACTATTGATTGTAACCATATATATACGATTAAAATAGGTTAGTGATTTGAATCATAATCATGATATAAATTATAAATCTATGATAAAAGCCATATGTTTGTGATTGAAACCAAAGGTCTGTCATTGAAATCATAGAATTATGATTTGGATCATAGGTGATTGGAATCGTAGGTCTATGATTGAGTCTGCGAAACATTATCTGTGCTTAGGATAATGTCTAACTGGAAGTAACATTTATCCAACACACATTGGTTTGCTATTCATCCTCCTGTCGGCCGTTCTGGAGCATTGGTCATTAACCAGCCTCCTCCAGTTGCCTTGGTTTTGGGCGAGTGTCTCCAACTGTCCCAGATCTTGCCCATCTGCTTGGCATCTGCTTCCAAATCGCGATGCCATGTATTCCTGTACCGTCCCATCTTTCTCTTTCCTTTGGGGTTCTAGGTTGGGGCTTTTCTCATTGCAGAAACACCAAACTTGTTGCTTTAATTGCTAAGCTATTTTCTTTTTCGCTGTTAGTTTTATTCATTGATATTTAGCTCTCATTTCCATGAAAACTAAACGAAGATGTACTGACCACTTATCATTTTTCTTAAATTCTGCTTTCAGTAAATCATTGATGATTGTTTTAATGTTTATGTCAACTCTGTTGGACTTTTACTTTTCGATCTGCGACCTTTCCATCACAAAAGTAAATGTGTTCGTATTTTCTTGCATACATTTTGGTAGACCGGAAGTGAGTTGGTTGATGACAGATTTCAAACTAGGAACCATCCTTAAGTCAGTCCGACGCGCAAACGAGACAACCTGGTCGCGATTTGGTCAGTCAAGCATATCTTGAACTTCTCAAGGCGTGAACAGTTAACGTTAAATGTACATTTTGATCAACATGGTCACATGATTAAAATGTTGTGTTTTTGTTCTCCACTTGTAAACATTGTACATTGATGTTAAAACGTTATGAATGACTTGAAATCATAAAAATACTCTTATATCATGATACGTTAAGGCCTTCTTCAGTTCCGCCGGACTAAATATCTGAGCCGTGCGAGTAGGTCAGGAGTTAGATTGTCATGGGCTATTTGAGACGCATGCCATTTGAAGCATTGGAAGTGATTGAAGGGCTTTTTGTTGTGACGGTACGCACCAGTACGGCGTACCGGCACCTTTTTCAATGTGAGGAAGACATTTTTTTTTCTTGTAATTTAACGTTTATTTTTAATTTATTGGTAGTTAAAAAGTTAGGCTATTCATCACAGAGTACCGGCACCTATTTATTTTTTTTAACAAAAAAAAAGGCACTGAGTGTATCCAATACAACTCCCTGTAACAACAATTTTACTGAAACTTCTTATACCAGAGACAAGGCGATTAAGAAAATAGCACATCGATGACTTTCTAGAAAATTCTTTTGATGCAAATCGACAATAGAGCGTTGCAGTGAAAATAGTTCATTGTGCAACTTCTGGCACGAGTTCAACTCTTTATAAATCTAATGGAAAATAGACAATATTCACAAAGCTCTGTAGAAGCCACTTCTGGACAATCTTAAGTCCAGTTAATTCACTAGGTTCTAGGTTTTTCTTTTCTTTATGTTGTGTGCATTGAGTTATTTTTAGAATCGGAAAGACGACACTTTGTGAAAGAAGAAAAAGAACAATTATTTATTTAAAATATCATCGTTAATTCTCCATCTCTCTCCCCTCCTCTGTATCTCCCTCTCTGTCTATGTCTTGGATAATCCCGTTAATCTTTCTGTCTCTCACTCCTTGCAGACCTTAATCTCCTATTCCTGTGTTTAATGTCAAATATATAACCTTGACCCCAGAGACAGCGCCCTCTTTACAAGTGCACTCAATGATTGAGAATATTAATTAAATGAATTAGGGGGGGGGGAGGTGTGAAATCGAATTATCATTTTACATACTTACTGCTTTCAGAAATGCGAGCACAAAGTAATTGATAACTTTAAAAAGCACAAAGTAATTGATAACTTAACTCTCAATGCTAAAACGCTCGTCAGTTTTTGTTCACTTTGTAATACTTTTAACATAACTCTAGTAAATGTCATATCACCGGAAACAGAGTCTTCATGACCTCAGAGAAGGTCTTAGTTTGTGCATTCACTTGCAGATGATGCAGCTGTTCTGACATTGCTGTTCAACCGAGTGTGAGACCCATTTGAAGTTTGAATTGAAAAGTCCGGATACAAACTGGACACATTATTGTTTCTGGTTTTCTACTATCTGAACTTGGGTATGGGTTGGGGGGGGGGGGGGGGGCCCGACAGGCGTTAATTTGTAGCACCAAACTGCTGGTAGACGACTAAACTGCTTTCAATGGCAGGCCGGTCCATTATTCTTTTATGTTGTCCTCCTATCGCTTTCTCTGTCTGCCTCTTCTTTTACCTGGTAGTGTTCGCTGAAGGAAGGTCTTTGCAAACAACGATGGCCATATATTTTCAACTTGCGTTGTTATTTACGATAGCTAGCAGGTCATCATGGGGTCCAATCCCTGCAGTAACTCTGTCCATGGGAGCCCGCAGGGGGGTGCAAGTGGATTCTAAGTAGCCAAATACTAGTCACTTTTTTGCACCATCAGATCAATTAAAATATAGGTAGCAACTGAACAAGTAGTACTTCCACTAGTGACTGAAGTACAGTTGTAGTAGACAAGCCTAGGCTTATCAGGCATTGATGGTTGACCATTCACGTGCACCCCTCTGAATTCTGGGTAGCCAAATTTTAGCCAGTTTTTTTTAACACCTTCGAATCAACTAACTTCTGCCAGGAAGCAACTTAACATGTAGTGCTTCCATTGAAATAAAGTTAACTCTTTCTCTCCGAACTGACGATACCAACGTTGATTTCATCAGAATGTGGTAAATAATTAAGGAGAGAAAGAGTTAATAAGGATAAGCCACTGTTGTAATACACTGTAACAAGCTAATCTGTAATTAATGTCCAACCATTTACTCTTCCAATTCAATATTCTATAGCACTTTAGTCGTAACGATTTGTTTTCATTTGCATATAATTATTTTTATCATTATATTTAGTAAAGACCTAGAAAATGATAAAAGTATTTTTTTTTTTTGTCTTGGAATAAAAAACCTTGCCAGCTGTCTTTTGATCGATATATGTCAAAGTTTCTTTGTTCGTTTGTTTCTTCATTAACGTCTCTCTTTTCAAGCAATAATAATGCTCAGTTCAACTTGTTTTGTCTACATACTAAAATGATGCAAGAGCTGTGCAACGTTATGAAGAATATCAGCACTGCAGATAAGCGTTCATTGTCCAGAGCGACGAGAAGCAATTCAGTAGTAAAGTTATTGACAGTTTTGGCAACGTTTGCATTTTTTGTTTGATCAACCTTTGGGATGCATGAGCGGCACGGATAAACTTACCAAAGTGTACAGCACATTGTTGTTCAGGTGTTATTTACTGTAAACTGAATATCGCTTATTTTCTTTAATATTCTTTGTAATAAAAAAGTTGCAGTTACCACTCTGAGCCACGAGTGGCGACTTGCATCCCCTGCAAAAATCCTGTGGGTGCCCATGACTCTGTCTCTAATCTCTTGGTTTGTGATGCGGTCTTTGGATGTGATACCTAGGATCTTTCTGTAGCATCTCAATTCCATTGAGAGATTACTGAAATCATATATGTTATTGGGACATTTTTTTTTAAATTATGCATTGTCCACAACGTAATACCTTGTGTTTGGTACGTTGACGTTGAAACTCCTCCTTCGTGTTATATTTATGTTATATTCATGTTATATTTATGTTACATTTATTCTTGTTATAATCATGTTTTACACCCTTCATTAACAGGCTACGGGGCAGTAGCTATGTTTAATTACGCATAATTTTCTATTGAGGCAGGAGGTATGTTTTGTAAAGCATTTTATTTTACAAACCTTCTCTAGAGACACTCTAGGCATCTAGAAGACTATGCCAGTTAAAGTGTTTTTCCTTATTCATACATCATCATCTTCAATCTTCATGTGAGTGGTGGCATCAGATGATCAAATCCTGTCTTGCAAAAGTTTTCAACAAAAACCATTCAGTTCATCGCCAAGATCAAGAATTTTTTGTCTTCCCAGACCTGTGGAGACAGAATTAAGCAGGCCTGGAAGTCGAAAATGAAAAGTTACTGTTGACCTATGTATTTGATCTATTATATTCTTCATTTCAATGGCTGCCTGGTCATGTGATATTTGCCTGGGGATGATACCAAGTACGAATCTTACGTGCTGCCACCCCTTTACGTCATACAAGAGATTTATACCGAGATGTAATAATTTACATTCAGAAATATGCAAGCCTAAGAACACTACATATATGATGTAAAAGAAGCATTTAAAAGCAGAAAAACAAGACCTTTATATAAGATGAATATATGATATAAAAGTGTATATAATGCTATTAAATATATGTCTTTCTTAAACAGCTTCACAATACTCTTGAGCCAAAAACACTGTATACTAATAAATGTTTTATAGTCAAGTTAACACTTTACAAACTCTCGCCTGAAGGCGTCCAAAAGCGCTACTGGCCCTGGCCAGACGACTATCAGCTTCCCTTGAAAGTGAGGCGTCATTTGACACTATGCTACCTAGATATGTGAAGTGGTCTACCACGTTAAGGGGCTGTCCGTTTACTGTGATCCTTGGGGCTGAGTATGTTTCATTGGGTGACTTCTGGAACATGACTTCTGTTTTCCCGAAGTTTATAGATAGACCGAAAGAGGCTGCAGCGTAGACAAAATCGTTTACCGCGTTCTGGAGGCCATTTTCATTGTGAGCTAGTCCTTTTTGGTGATCTAAAAGGTGGTCGACGTAACAGAGGCACCCCACGGAAATGCTTCAAAGACCAGCTTAGGCGTCAACTTTCCTTGGCTGACATAGAAGAGAGCACCTGGCTGCATGCGGCGTCGGAACGAGACAGCTCACGAGGCCGCGGGATACACATTTGAGACCAAAAGAAAATTTGCCGCCGAGGACAAACGCAGACGACGAAAAGAAAATCTAAACCGACCACCTGCGGACAATGGTTTTGCTTGCCCTGGAAGTGGTAAAATATGTGGGTCACAGCTGGGGCTGCAGAGCCACGGGAAACACTGTATTCCTCACTAATCTTCGGATTTGAAGACAAGCCTATTATTATTATTATTATTATTATTAACACTTTACAAGTTTCTGTATTCAATTTTTTAAATGATGTATGTGAATGTATCAACTGTTATCTCTCTTTTCTATTTCTCCCTCTCTTAGCCTTCGTATGTCCAATGCAGCGTAAGTTATCAGTGGATCAGCTTCTCCCTTCAAATTGATGTGTTTGTTGTTCTTGACGCTCTTTGTTTATGTACTTTTAACACTTTGACGTTGTTTTCTAGATTTCTAGTGTTTGATTTTTTGATGTTTTAATTTTTAAGTGTTTTTCCCCCCTAATGTTTCGTTTTTGTTTCAGTTCTTGCAATTCATTTAACTACTAGTCTGCATTTCATGTCATAAAGTTTAGTAGAAAATATTCTTAAACGAAAACATTATCAAAAGATTTCTTATCCCACATGCTAGGACAAATTCGTCTAAATATTCGTTTTTCCATTGTGCCGTAAGAATGTGGCACTGGTTGCCTGAATCAGACATAAACGCTAATGACTTATAAGACTTAAAGCTTACAATTAACGTGCACTTCTAAATAACAACTTAGATAAGCTTAAGGCGTTTTTTTATCTTCATTTCTTTAGGAAAAAATCTAACCACTTTGCTTAATCCTGTTTTATTTTTTTAGAACTTCTATAAAAATGAAGATATTTATACCACTAGTTTCAACATCATACCAGACGTATTGGAAACGTACAAATTCAATATATTACAAATTTTTTTTTAAAATGGATGAACGGCTACTGCTAACCCATTTTATATTAAAAAGCACAAAGGAAGGGGGATGGAGAATGAATAGGGGGGGGGGCGGTTCCGGTCTGCATCCTCTCCCCCCCCCCCTTCTCAAATGTCTACATAATCTTTTCTTAAGGCGTCTGGTACGCTTTCTGAAATCCGGTGTTGACGAAAAAAAAAAAAGCGAAGCCTGATGGGACATTTCAAAAAGAGGCTCCAATCAATAGGCATACATATCTTCCCAGAATGCACTTTGTTTCCCCTGGTGAGGACACTACGTAATGACAATGTCTGAGCTTCATGGGATACTGTGGGGGGGGGGGCGAGGGGGGGGAACAGGAACAACAGAGTTATGCCGTAGCAGCAGAAAGCTGGTCAAGATAAAATGGATGTCGGAATATTGATGCAGACACGTTCAAGAAAATGGTCTGAGAAAAAAGCATAAGTTCTCTACTTGTTCTAAATTTCAGGTCAAAATCTACCCTTGATTTGAGGTTAAGTTAATATCACTGTATTGGAATGTCTTCGTGTCCAGAAAATAGATAGCTAAAAGGAAATGAGAAGGCTGACACACTCGCCAAGTTTGTGAGAACAAACACACAATGGACCTCATTCACCAATCGTAAACAAATAACATTTAGCCACATGACTCAATATATCTTCTATAAAAACTATGTAATCTTGGTCTAGTCATGTGAACGCTCCAACAGTTCATCTCATATATTGGTCTAGTCATTCGAACGCTCCAACAGCTCATCTTATATATTGATCTAGTCATCTGAACGCTCCAACACTTAATCTCATATTTTGGTCTAGTCATCTGAACGCTCCAATAGTGAATCTCATATATTGGTCTAGTCATCTGAACGCTCCAACAGTTCATCTCATATATTGATCTGGTCATTGAACGAGGTTTTAAACAAGGCAAAAGAAAGGGACGAATGGAGAAAGACGGTCGACGAGTCTTGCGTGGTGCCCCAACGGTCCATCAGACTAAGGGATACGTAAAGGTAAACCATAAAAAAAGTTTCTAAGTGAACTTTGACCTCACTGTACGTCTAATAAAACCAATCTCTATTATTATATTTCAATTGCTTTTAGTGTTATATGAAAAACTACCACCATTATTAAAACAAAATTAAGCATTAAAAATCATTAAAATATTTCTTGAAAAAGAAATTCCCAAACTGTAGGACGCGTGTTTTGTAATTAACTAATCTATGATATTTTTATAAACAGAACAAAAATTTTAAATTTTGCATTTCTCTAAGTTAATGTCTCTGTGTTTTTTTGTTTAAAGTGTTATATTTAATGTAATCCTTCTCTCACTATATCGACTAAATGACGAGGCTAGTAGCTCAGTCGCAATGCATTCTAACCAACTGGAATGAAATCTAGTTCCAAGCGAGAAGATCTAGTTTTGATTTAGCTTTCATCCTAGATCTCCATTTGATCTTTTTAGACAAATCAATAGTTGTAAATCTTATATCGGTAAAAAGAATATGTGTACTTGTTATCTATGTTATATTAATGCTTGCAAGGGGAAAAGATTATCTCTGTAAATGTAAAATGCCACAGATTAATGAAATGTAATTTAACCTAAAAATTTATGTTGCAAATGTGTGTTTTGTTATGTGCATGAACTTTTCTGTGAAAAGCACTTTGTGAAGCATTCCGTTTTTATTGTAATGTTTCCTATAACCTCTCTGATTTATGTTTTATTTACTACAGATATTCATTAATCATTACATGCATATAAGACATTCACTAATGATAGCATGCAGAGAAGACATTTAATAATCATTACAGCAGGCATTTTAAAATAATTATAGCAAATTGTTTATCGTAACTGCAGACATTCACTAATTATTACAGCAGGCATTTGAAAATAATCACAGACGACATTTTTAAATGATTCCAGAATTTCCAGCAGACTGTTTGTTTACCGTAACAGCAGACATTCACTAATTATTACAGCAGACATTTTTTAATAATTCCAGCAGACTATTTATTAACCGTAACAGTAGACATTCCACTAATTATTACAGCAGACGTTCTTTTATCGTTACAGTTAACATAACTTAATCATAACATGTAGATAAGTATTATCATCTGTGACAATAGTTTAACTACTAGATATTGTGCCGACAAGTATACTTCTTGTATGTGTTCATAAAATCTATGTGTAGCATGATATATTTTGATATTTGATTCTTGTTGCTATGTGTCAGTATATGATATCTGTGTTCAACAATAACATTTATAGCAAATTTTTTTTTGTCTTGATGTTCTGAGATATTTATTTGTAATTTAATAGCATTAGAAGTATTCTATTCTTTTATAAAGAAACCATCAGATTATAGTTGAAAAAGGGATTTAACTCTTAGAAAGATTTATAAAGATTTCATTTGAACTGAAGAGTTATCGGGAATGCATAATTCTCTAAAATCCTGACTATTGTTATTTTGAATGCTTTATAACAATAATACTAATGTTCTTTATTGTTATTATTGTTAGATATATAGTTTTTTAGTACATTAACTTTTCTGTCTTTCGATCTAAAGGGTATATATAATTCGTATGAAAATATATGATGAACTTTAAAAAATGGAACATTTTTGTATACTTATAATTGTAGCATTGATTATAAAGTACCTTTTTAATTATTTATTTAGGATGTTCTCTAGTACATTTGAAGATGTATAATAGACTACATTTTGTATATAACAGATATGTGTTCGTAATAGTCAGCTACCTCATCGGCGTCTTTGTCTTTGCAACAATAGTAGGTGAGTAGTGGTCCAAGTAGGATGGTACTTTGTGAGTTTTAAAAAAGTCACCATTATGTTAGATCTTTTCTATAGTACATTAACCAAAGTTTTTAAGTTTTTGAGTATAAACGGACCAATTATAAAGGTCTTAATTAAACCTATTCTCCTAGACCTTTCCGATGAAGTGTCTACTCAAGTACATCATTTAATGTTATATTTAGCTCTGTAAGCTAACACACAAAGACTAGCCCATTTTAGCATAGTTAGACTTCACTTATTTTCAACTCTAGCTATTATCATAGCCCAATTTAGCATAGTTAGACTTCACT
>JADKLZ010043261.1:0-12081 GCA_021533235.1 Biomphalaria straminea
CTTATGCTGCGAGAATTAAAGTTTGGAACGATTCTGATTCAGTTGTTCAAAATGACAAATATATAATAAAAAAATGTTGCTACCCTAGAAAAGTTTTACATAATGTCAAGTTTTTCAAAACAAAAAATCTATTTTTTTCCGATGGTCTTAGGCGACCTTTGGGAAATATGACTTTTCTCGTGCGGTCTTAGAACGTATCACCAGCGAAAGTAAAGAATACACTGTTTATTTTTTTTATATTAATTTCATTTTAAAAAAATCAATGTTTCTAAAGTTACACGTATGTTACTTCAAATGTTATAAACTACTCTTTCATATACAATTTTCAGAATTCAAACAGCAGTTCAAAGTTGTTTTTTATTGTAAACTATGAAACGATGATAGCCTCTTAGAACCGGCAGTTCTTTAGATGCTGTCTTTTCCAAAACTGAACGATATTTCGAAAACAAATATGCACATGTTGAGCCTCAATGGCAATTGGTATCATAAAGATACTAGAAAATATTGAGTAACAAGTCCTAGTTTATGACAACTGATTTGGTTTTCGAATTTGGTGACAATAAAATCTCCGATCGGGAGGCCCCCTCAGGCGCGGGGCCTGGGGCGGTTGCCCCACTTGCCACCCCCTAAGGCCGCTACTGTATATGGGCATTTGGGCAAATGTCCGGTGGGCCGGTACCCAAATGGGCCGGTAGGGCCATCGAAATGACTTGATCGATGCCCCCATGGAACAAATCAAATTGTTAAAGGTTTTATAATTTTCTCTTAGTGTCGTGTTTAAATATAAAATCTTACACAGACTCTACAGTGTAATACTATTTTAATCTATTTTAATCACATTTTCAGAAATAATGTAATCGCATTCATTCGTAGATAGTGCTACTAGTAGGCTTCATCCTCTCAGGGCCTACATACATTTACTGATTTAAAAAGGCCTATATTGCTTATAAAGATATAGAGTTCAATGTATACATGTATATCGATACATTATCAAAGTTAAAGTGATTTTGAGGACAGGTAGGGTAAGGCCCATCATATGATATAGAATTTGTAGGCCGGATTGTATAGAAATACCCGGGCCGATTATGACACCCAGTCCGCCTTTGCATTGTATTGATGATTATTTGTGGAAAACTGTTTTCTGTTTAGTCAATGTATTAAATATCGTTTTTTTTTCTTTTTTCTTCTTTTGGAGGCTACATCCGAAATCAAGATAATTCGTTTGTTACCATTGTTTGAAATATTACTTTAACAAACATCCAAAGGTTCACCGCACCATGAAAGTTAGTAAGAAAAATTTATTATTTGTCCATTCATTGTCAAAAAAGAGGATTTTATTATCTATTTTCTTAAAGCATAACGTTTATCTTCAATCTGACATTACTGAATTATTCAAATAGTTCTCTTTTGTTGTACATAACTAAGAAACAAAGCAAAGACATAACTGAAAGAAAGCAAAGATAACTTTCGGTTGAGCAAAAAAGCAATTTGAATCTAATTCTGAATGTTTTGACATATTGGTAATTAAAAGAATTTTTTTATTCTTAAAATATTTTAGAACTATAGAGAATGCTCTCCTTAAACTCTTAGACATTCGTTATCAGTGTCGATAATATAAAATATAATAAATTTATAAACTGTAGTATGATCTTTTGAGGGATTCATATGGATGCGCGTAGGTAATGTATAATAACGGTGGAGTTATGTAAAAATTCGATATTCATTGTCTTTGTTATTTTTTTTTAGGAATTACTAATTTGCTTTAGAGGGGTAATGGGTTGTAGCTTTTCTTGGTAGAAAAAAAAAAAAGAAGCTAATGTCTTTAAACAAATATAAGAGTTGTAAGACAAGGGAAACAATACACTAAAATATCAATGGAGCTGAAGGTTTGTAATACATTGTCTCCCTTTAAATTATTGAATTATTTTTGACGTCTGTCCCAGATCATATCAAACATTACATAAACGCTATTCCATTTCATGATTATTTTAAAATTTAAAAAAATACGTATGTTCACACAAAAATTAGATAAATATAATGTTAAGAAGGTATTAGGTTCTTCATAATTTTAATAATAATATAGATGTATCATTGTACTATTCAGGCTTGAGCTATGTCATAAGGCATGTATCAATATTGCGCTAATGTTTGAGTCCACCCATCTCTATTGGGAAAACATTATCTGGGTGAAATTAAGACTATAGGTCATTGTGCTGGCCACATGAAACCCTCGATAACCGTGGACTATAGAAACGGATGAGATTTAGACCATCTATCCTTCTAGATTGCAAGGTTTGAAAGGGGACCTTAAAAATGATTAAAAAAATAGTTTCTATATGTGTTTTTCTATTCTTTTTATTCGTGTTCATGTTCAGTCCTAGATGTGAAATGAACTGAGCAGTAGATTTCAGATGAAGCAGCCCTTCATGCAGTTTTTATACTTCAACTATAAATATTTATTGTATGATTCGTCTTTAGTTTTGCAAGCTTCATCTGGTAAATGTTTTATTTATTTTTTTTAACTTTAAGCTTTCAAAGAACTGAAAGTCGTACAAACGGACAGATAGCCTATATTAAAAAAAAAAAGGAATCATAAAAGATCTAATCATCGAGTTTTTGTAACCTGGGAAACATTACTCGGGAAAGTTGTACTATTTGTCAAAATACACACTACATGCCCTCAAATGGTCTAGTCATTGACTACAATGGCATAGAAATTCGGCAACGAAATATAATTTTTGTTCGAATCAAGGACAACACAGTGCTATCTAATTTCAAATCACTCATGCTACGTGAGATGGGAGGGTTGTCTGGAAAGTTTACGTGATGCTTTTTAGGTGCTCAACGAGGACAACTAAGTTCCAGTAGGTTCTGAAGAGCTTCATGTCGCGCTGGCATACACTAGTGTACCTTAAAAGTGGACGACCTGCGGCTTTCCTGACGTCTATAATCAATTAGATTTTAATTCTTTTAAGTCACAGGACCGGGATCTACATAGATATGCAGGGTGTGTAGATAGTAGGGACCTGCGAATATTCGATATTCGATTCGAATTCGAATATAAAAAGAATATTCGAATTCGATTCGAAATTATTTTTAAATTTTCGAATTTTCGAATATTTTCCCCCAAAAAAGTAATGCTTTTTTGTGGATAATTCAAGCTCGGTTTTGGTGTGTACTTTGGTGTTTAAAATGTTACTTAACTGGTTTATAAAGCAGCTTCTGAAAGCAGTATCAGCTGAAAGTTCTACAGTTACTCAAACAAGATTTTTCTTGCTTTCGATTCGGAATTTCCGAAAATACTTTATATTTGTTTTTAAACAAATTGTCTGAATATTTTATTCATTGAACAATCTTGGATCATACTGGGCCAACTTCGGATCAAACACACGACACGAATTCCTGTACTTTTTTCCCCAATTTATTTTGAGGCATGTTCATATTAGGAATTTATAATTTAATTTTAGAAGCAACAACAGTTTTGAGTTCTGATTCCAATGTCAGCATAAGTTTGATCTATCCTTGCATTTTTACATTGAAGGAAGAGTAGTGTCCAAATCACCAACAGGTCTCCAACAATTTCGAGATGAGCTATTGAAACAACTTGGAGCAAGATTTGATTTGACAATGGATCATCTCCTGGCAGCCACATTTATTGATCCAAGATTTAAACAATACTTATTTTCAGAAGCTGAAACTAAAAAAGCTGTCTTATTTGTAGAGACAATATTGGCAAACTCTGACGGAAGCAAAATTGGCAAAATATTCTGATGAATTGCCACGTGAAAGTCTTGTTCAAGACAGGAATAGAGGAAGCCTTATGGACTCAATTTTCAAGAAAGTGCATGATGCTCAAGGAGATACCAGAGTCAACACAATTTCCACCATTTCTGAGCAAATTAAGGATGAAGTCAGATTGTATTCAAAGCAAGCAGCTGTAGATCGAAAAAGTGATCCTCTTCAGTTTTGGAAAGAAAGTATTAATATTTTTCCACTTTTGGCCAGAGCAGCTAGGAATTTGCGTGCAATTCAGGCAACAAATTGTTCTTAGAAAGACTTAATTCAGTTGGAGGACAAATTATTACTGACCATCGTCACAATCTCTCGGAAAATAATGCTGAAATTTTGATTTGGGCCAAAATAAATAAAGATCTACTTTTTAAAAGGCCTGTTTTGCAATTTAATTATTGCTAACTTTTTGTGTTTCAGTATTAAATAAATATAATATAATAAAAATTTTGAATTTGAAGTTTTATTTAACACTTGTTGGTTGTCAAGTTTTTTCAAGAATATTCGATTCGAAATTCGAATATTTTCTGATATTCGATTCGAAAAAAATTTCCTGATTCGCAGGTCCCTAGTAGATAGGTAGATAAATAGGTACAATGTAAGAAAATGTGCCATACAGGATGAAACAGGGTGTAGGACACGCACTAACCATGAGATTTATCAACTGTATGAGGACCCACCAATAGTAACCAAAATAAAAAAGAACAGACTACGTTGGGCAGGTCACCTTGAAAGAATGCCAGATAACAGGGGAGCGAAGATCGTATACAGACAAAAACCAAAAGGCAGGCGACCCAAAGGCAGACTCCGAATGCCTTGGATTGATGATGTTGAAGCAGATCTGCAACAGCTTGGGGTTAGGGCGTGGAGAAGAAAGGCCCAGGAGAGATCCGAATGGAAGAATGTGTGCAAGCAGGCCAGAGCCCTTCAAGGGCTGTAGCGCCACTGGGACGGATGGATGGCAGGGGCGGACTGGGTGTCAAAATCGGCCCGGGCATTTCTAAACAATCCGGCCCACAAATTGTATGCCACATGATGAGCGTCCAATCATACCTGTCCTCAAAAGCATTGTGTAAATTTTAATAATGTATCGAAAGTTCTTAGTAAATAAATAATTTAATAGATGATTTTGAAACTATCTGATAAGCGCTATTACTAAAGGAATAAAGTCTAGCACTTGGAATGGGGAATGTCTTATTGTGATAAATTCTCATTCATATTCAAGACATCTGAAGCTCCTTCATTAATGAACACATTGTTGATGAGTCACTTTCACTCCTCTCCATTTTCTCAGGCATATTGACTTCATTTACAAATATAAACCTTCATCCTCCATTATTTAACTTTCCATCCCACACGGTCATGGGGGCGCGGTGGCTGAGAGGTTTTGCGCTTCCAAACAAGGGGTCCTGGGTTCGAATCTCGGTGAAGACTATGATTTTTAATTTCTGGATTGTTAGGTCTCCCCCTGGGTCCCCCCAACTCCAGCGAGTATCTGACTTAAGTTGAGGAAAGTAAAGGCGGTTGCACGTCGTGCTAGCCACATGACACCCTGTTCGTAAACAATTGGCTAAAGATCGCAAGGTCTGAAAGAGAACTTTACTCTCATATACTGCTTCCTCAATAACTTGGAAACCTAGTTTGACTGCATCTTAGAGCTGGCTACACACACACGCGCGCAACAGAACATGTCCACTTGTTTTTAATATCTTAACGTTCAGAAAAACAAATTCTGTCAAGATTAGGCCCTATCTCATATTTAAGCAAAGCCTCTTTATATTTCGACTTAAGTCAATAACTTTGTCGTCTTGTCTTTAGTGTTCTTGTTACGTTGAGCCTGCCCATTCGTAAATGCGGTCATGATAACGTCTCTAGTGCTTGCGAGAAAACAGTAATAATTTTTAGCTACTTTTTTGCACAGGATTCCAGCTATTGTTGCCTAATCTATATATATATTTCTCAAAAGACAAGTTCAAAAGTTCAGCCGAGTAAGCAACAACAAGTAATTGGGAAGATCCCATGGCGCAGCACGCGGTGTGAATGGAAATTGGTGCATCCCAATCCGCACTATTTTCTGAATGAAAGTGGTGTTTATATAATTCTCTTCTTCTCAATTTTTGTCATAATATTAAAAGTATTTCCAGATTATTGTGTCATAAGACTATTGAAACTAGAACAACAATACACAGATAGAGTATACTCTCAGGTTTCACTTTAGAAGTACTTTAATTAATATAAAAATTCGTTATATGTGACTTATATGTGACTGGACATGTCATCTATAGGACTAGGACCGTTGTTGCTAGTCCCTTTATGGATTCATCCGACAACATTCACACTGTCGATCTCTATAAAAAATAAAGCACTATAGACGGATAAAGGATATTTACGACACTGCTTTAGATTTAGTATTAGACTTAAAAAGTGTACAAAGTATTTTTGTTTGATCATGAAGCTGAAAGTGTTGCATTTTAAGAGAATAAAATAAATCTTGAGACAATTTAATGGCATTCATGCGGCCCTTTCGGTGGCCCTACCGGCCCAATAGGGTACCGGCCCACCGGGCATTTGCCCGAATGCCCATATAGCCAGTCCGCCCCTGATGGATGGATATGTAAGATAAATAGATAGACATATATACATTGATTCATTCATATAGATAGAGAAATAGATAGACAGACAGACAGATATAGAACTCAACAAAGCTCATTGACTTTCTCAGTAATATTCTCGTTTTATTTTTATTTTATATTTACCTTAAAGTTGTGTAAATAGTGAATAAATATTTTTTGACATTATCAAAACACCAAGACATCGATTCAAACATTTTAATAAACCAAACGAAGGACAATGGTTTCTCAGTGAAAGATGTAACAAAAGTGGTGCCCCGGGGGCTTATTCAGAGCAATGCTATGATCCTTAATCTTCAGAGTCCAAGGCAAAGCAATTTCCTTACAATAATAAATATTACGAGGTGTTCTTTGCAACAATTAAAATTGTCTATTTATATTTCTAACTGTTATGTAAAAAAGTCTCTTGAATGTGCTGTAACAAAAGTGGAAACTTAAATTGGACGAGTAGTGTGTTGTCTGAACAGGGTAATATTCAGTGAGACGATCAAGTTTTAAACATTTTTTAATTTCTACACTGTACTCTTTAAGACATTGCCTTTAAACATAATACATGCAAGAGTTAGAGAACATCATGCACTGTAGGCCTAAATATTAATTATAATAATTATTTCTAAAAGACATAGAGATTAAGTCGATGTATACAATTTTGACCAAAAAATCCATAAGTAGAAAATTTAGTAACAATTACATTTAAGGTGTTTTATAAATTCAAAAATTACATAAGCATACATTGCAATAATAAAATAAAAATTACAACAGAACATATAATTTCACAAAATTTTTCTGAAATGGCCTAACAAGCAATCAGTTTTTACCTTTCAAGACAAATGTTTAATTTATTTTGAATGTTTAAAGATTTCATTTTCAATAGTCAATACAATTTAACTGTTCTTTCAAACTGTTCTTAATTGACAATCTGTAACAATTTTTTTGCTTTAAAGATACAGGTCTAACAGATTTTCCTTATTTTATGCAACAAACATTAGTAGGTTATTCAAGAAAAACAAATAGTATAAAATGAAAGACAGTGAATGATAAAAGGCATTGTAAAACTTTGATTTATTTATGTTATACAAGGTAAAGACCAAAATGTAGATTTGAAAAAAAAAATATATATATATATTATATTTAGTTGTTTTTTATTTAATTCCATTCCCTGCAAAACAAAAAGGTAACATTTTTTGTTAAATATCTTCCCCCTCCAATTATAAATATAAAATAATAAGCATATAGATGTTCAAAATATTCATAAGTGTATTTATCAATTTATACAATTAACTTAGATAGATAAAATACAAAATATAAATAACCAAATAAAACAAAATAATAAATAAAGTATTTAGACTAATTTAAAATTCAAATAAATCTTCTAATATGTAATTTCATACTCAATCATCTTAGAGACAGAATAGACTTCAACTTTTACCAATACTAATTAAAAACCAACTAATAATATACTCTCCCAGCATCAGTTGTGGGATGATTTTCAATATTACCAGAATTACCAGTTCTGTTTATTCAAGTTGAAAACAAACATTATATTTCCTTCTAAAGCACTTTATTTTATTGTTTCTTCATGAAATCTTCGAGTAAAGAGATGATATAGTTTGTCTTGTTTATTCTAATGTTCAATTAAATGTTGGGTTGTAAGTAGCTACAAGACGATCTCCTTTTGGGTCCTCTGAAATCACATGACCAGACGATGTCTGTGCCACTCTAGCTCCAGAGAAGTCAACACTAGAAGTGTCTGAGTTGTCTCGCGAGAGATACAAGTGTTTCTTTTTTCTGTCAAAATAACATTTTACAAAATAAATAAAAATTAATGAACTATAGAAGGGACAGGTGAAGAAGAGTGAAAGAACTTGTCAGATAAACAGAAAGATCAAGAAAAATACAAGAAAAGTAGGCTTTATTATTTTCTGTAAAAAAATTTTGTTTTTTTAAATACTTTTTTCAAGAGTTCTAATTATGCCTGGATATGTGGAATGGGTTTCATACTGTTATTTCATGGTCTTGATCATCTCAGGCCCAAGCCCTGCCCACCTTAAACCAAAGGGATGTTTGGGTTATCATGTGGTAATCTTTGAATCTGAACATCCAAACAATAAAACAAGTACTAATGTTTATCTCAACACCAGGAAAAAAAAAATGTTAAAAAAATCTAAAAAATGGCCATCTGAAATTGTCAGGCTTAAACTTTGACTGAGACCATGAACTGTGATGAGATTTTAGTAATCTATTGTCTGTCAAAAAATTCAATTCATGACCAGATTTCCTTCCTTCTTCCAGACCATCAAGCACAAGGAGTTATATAGGAAAGACAAAGTTTTAAAGATTTTTTAGAAATCTCAAACCGATTTCTTTTTGGCATATATCATATAAAAACAGACAACAACCTTTATAAGATTTTACAAGAAGGCATCACAATTCAATGCTTCCTATTTCAATGCTCAGACATCAATTAAAAGTAAGTAGTTCAAGAAAACGATGGTAAAGTTTGTACCTTTCAATTCGCTTTTTAATTAAATAAGCCGCAACAATAAGCACTGAAAGGCAGAGAACTCCTGTAATAACACCCAATACAATCACCGCTGTGTCATCTGTGGTGTCTTTGGGCCCTTCAAATGGTTGCACTGTAGCTTGACACTGAGGTACTAATAAAAAAAATAGAACTATTTACATTGTTTTAGTCTTTTAAAGTATTTCTATAATTTTGAGATGATTAAAAATAGCAACTAAGTTTTCAGATTTATTGATTATTTTGTATTTATAATATATTTGAATAAATATGTCATTAAAATAGTATTTACAATTAAAATTATACAGTTTTTATAGAATTTACCTGATAGAGCCGACCAACCATCAGTTCTTTTATCAGGGTTACATACAAAGCAATTATCACCAACATAGACCTCATCTCTCACATAGCACTGATCATCTATGATACATGTGTAAGGCTGTTGGATAAGCATAATGAAGAATATTTATACCTAATCATTATGGTGGGTGTTTTTAATGGGATACTTCTTTGTAATACGAAATCAATGATTTAAAGTGATTAAAGCCATGGTTTTAGGTAAAGTAGGGGAGGTAAATATTATTGATAAAAATAAATAAATACAAATAATTTTAAAAATAAAATAATAGCACTCTCTTCACTCAAGCAAGATGGGAGTTGAACTTACCTTCCATTTACAGGTGGCACTGTCTCCTGTTGTAGAGATATCACACTCCTGACAGCTTGATTTAGTATAAACATGGAGATGACTATGATTACTTGGCCTGACTTTGTCATTGCTGACACTTATGAAAGCATTTCTTCTGGATGGAACTGGGCAAGTAATCTGGCTAACACTGATATACATAGCAGGCACAGTTGCCACTTCTTCTGTCAATGTCACTCTATCATTAACCTAAATTTAAAAAAAAAGTAAGATTACAATGTGTAAGGTTCACATGACATCAGAGCAGCTTATTATTAAGCAGACACAAGACTATAAGACTGTTTTTATTCAGCATGACATATTTCAATAACTTTTGTTAGAAAAAAAAATAGATTTGCATTCATTAAAATGGATAAATATATAGTGAAGTGCAAAGTTCAATTGAACTAATTCTGATAGCAGCAATTTTCACATTTGGACTTTTATAGCACCATGAACTTAGCCTTTACAAGGAAAAGGAAATAGTATGTGCCGGAAGTGAAGAAAAAAGGTGCATGTGCAGTAGCAATATAGTAGTAATTTGGTAAGCATTCAAATTAAAAAGTTTTAGCAATAAAAAGTGAGCCGATCGAACCTCTATACGAGCTTCAAACTTTACTATACTTTGCATATAACAAAATACAAATAATATTTAGGCTGCTTAAGATAAAGTAATTATTAATATTTCAAAAAATCTCTATCCATCCATTTGGTTAAAAAATATATCTAGAGAGAACACAGTAATATTTCAATATAATTTTTATATAACAGTTTTAGATAGTTCTACCGACATGTCATAGACACACAAATTCTGCCTGAGCAGTACCACAGTTTAACGTACTGTGACATATCTAATGTGGCAAGTCAAGTTGCTTGATTGATAAAAATGTAATCCATCGATGAAGGCATTGGTGCACGAAGAGCCCATTAAATCACATACTTCAGTGGCAGGTAGAACTATAGGTACTGTGTCCTTACTAATATCACATTTTTCACCACTGTAGCCAGCTTTACAGATACAGTCGCCTGAAAGATAGTGAAGTACTACTGATGTATGCAGATTTCATCATTAACACATGTTCAAATCAGATTTTAAAAAATAAAAAGAACTGACGTACAATAATTTTAATGCAATGTTATTATTTATATATTAACTCTTTCTCTCCTAATTGACGATGCAAATGGTTCGAACCCGTTAAACTAAATGGATTTTTTAAATTTATAAATATAAATTTGTGCTGTGTAAAAAGAAAATGCATTCTCCTATAATTCAAATACCATATATAACATTATCTAATGACAAAAAAAAAAGTTATTGAACAGGATACAAATGAGCTAAATGAATAATACTTTCAGAACAAGGAAATAAAGTACAGAGAGAAAGAGTTAAGAAAAATGTCAAGATGTGTAGCTTTAAGAACGTCTATGTTTGCAATTTTATGAAAAATATCCAAATTTAATTGTAGCAAAATAAAACTATAAGAATCATAGCTATATTAAGAAAATTTTATAACTTATACTACTGATAATAAACTAAGAAGGTATTTTGAACTTTGAAGCTTAGCTATTAATTAGCATGTAAAGGATTTCAAAGCCTGGGTTAGGCAGTAAAGCACTTTATTACTTGGCAATCCCCACAAATTATCAAAATCCTTCAGATGACTTGATATGCTAATCTATATTATTTATTTTGTTCTTGTGTTTGTCATAAGGACCTAAAACATGTACTACTGAGAACTATAATATCCATTATCAATGAAGTGTTAAAAAAATATTAGATTATTGACAAAATATTGACCAGTAATGCAATCTCCATTATTTCCACAAGGCTCTGGACAGAGTGATGTTACAATTTTCTCTGGTAAATCTGGCTCTCCATCATTAGTACCAGTAGCATTCCAGACATCTGGATCTTGTCTAGCAATAGTCAGACATTGTTCAGTCAAATCTCTAACATGAGGCAAGGCCCACTCCCGTTCACCAGTGTCCTAGTGTAAATTGGTTTAAAACATTAATTAAGAATAAATCAAGGGCCCCCCAAAGACTATAAGGCAACAGATGTGGCTTTAAAAAAAAAATACAACAAAAAAGAGTAATACTCAATTCCAAATTTTTTTTTTGTAGAAAATATATATATTTTTTTTTAGCTATACAGCTTACAGGCTAGAAAAGCTGAGTGAAAGAATTTCAAAGACCTTTGACCTTTCTGTCTTATGGCCTTTTCCATTAGTTTTTATAATATAAATATTTTTTTATGGCTCTCTGGTAATGTGGTATATGGTTCAGATGGTTATATCAATTGTTTCTAGTTCAAACCCTGCCTGCTACCATCCCTAGTCATCCTGTAGAAGATCTGGGCTGAGATGTAATAAATCTTCATTTCTAAAGGTATTTCCAAAATATATCAAACAAATAAACTTCATCATTTAATGCCTTAAAATATTTTATACAGAAAA
>JADKLZ010043299.1:0-11026 GCA_021533235.1 Biomphalaria straminea
AAGTTAGAGAGGCGGAACGTGTAGAGAGGGAGAAAAAAGAAGAGGCAGACCGAGTAGAAAGAGAGAAAAAAGAAGAGGCAGACCGAGTAGAAAGAGAGAAAAAAGAAGAGGCAGACCGGAAAGTAAGAATTCAGGTAGAACAGATGAGGATAGATGCGGGCGTGAGTGTGCCAGTCGAGGGTAACAGTAACAACAGCGCCAACACGGAAAATCCTAGCAGCGCCGCATGGATAAAAAAGAAAATTCAACCGTTTGCGGAGGACAAGGACGACATCGGCGACTATTTAAAACGGTTTGAAATAAAGTTAGCCAAGTTTAACGTTCAGGAGAAGGAGTGGTCCGAAATCTTACTGGACTTTGTGCACGGACGAGCCCTCACGATTTGCCAGAACCATGACCACTCAATGCAAAACAGCTACCAGGTGCTCAAGAAAGAACTACTGAACGCATATGGGCACAACGCGGCAACGTTTCGGAAGAAGTACTATGACAACACACCATCCAGTCAAGTAGATCCGCAGACAACCATCAACGCAGAAAAGGATTTCTTCAGCAAGTGGCTTGCGTTCGAGAATGTGGAGAACACATTCGACAGTCTGAAGAATTTCATCCTGATAGACAACTTTGTCAATAAGTGCGATCCTCAGTTGCAGTCCTTCATAAAGGAAAGAAACCCGAAGTGTATTGATGACTTGGTACAAATCATTAGGACCTATAAAAACGCATATCCTAATAACTCACTTTCAAATACAGACCACAAACCAGTCATTGACCTGGTCAATTATGTTAAGAGAAATGATGGTAATGATCGAGTCTATGACAGAAGAAATGATAATTATGATAGGGATTATGGTAGGAGAAATGACAGGTCCAGGGAACGTAGAAACAACAGTCGGGATAGTTATGAGGACAAATATGATAGGACAAATGGGGAAAGTGAAAATCGTAGAGAAAACTATGATAGAAGAGTAGATAGGCCGACAGCGGGTAATAGGGACATTAGTGAAGTGATTTGTTTTAACTGCCAGAAAAAGGGTCACATGGCATATCAGTGTAGGAAACAAAAAGGTTACGAAGCTGGTAATAGGGATGCACAGGGTAATAGTGGCACAAGTGATAGGAAAGGTAATCAGGGAAATCGTAGACAAGATAGGGATAATAGGCCACCAGATAGGGTTAATTTCGTCAGAAGCATCCAAGACAGGGATCATGATAGTGGAGATAGTGAACTAGATGAAGAAATTAATTACGTTGACTGTGGGGAGGATAGATTTAAGGTATATCCGGGCATGTTGAATAATAAACATATTGAAGTAATACGAGACACAGGTACTAGTACCCTCGCTGTCCGCACAGGACTAGTGAAGGACAAGGATTATTTGGGTTACTCCAAATCAGTGAGGTTGGCAGACGGCACAGTCAAGAGGTTCGAAGCGTGCAAAGTGTTCCTTAGATCGCCATTATATACAGGGTACTGTGAAGGGGTAGCCATACCAAAGCTACCGAAAGATGTATTACTCGGGAACGTGACAGGTGTCAGAATCGCTACGGACAAACAGGCTAGGAATTGGGGAAGTAGAGGTGGCAACATAAGGCGGAACAAACCTGGAAAGGACATAATTTGTTTCCACTGTCAGAAACATGGACACATCGCTAGAGACTGCTGGAGTAGGGCAGAACAGTCTACACAGAAGATTGCGAGTTCGGACAGCAGGCGCAGGGCCACATCCGATAGCCATGAAAGGAGAGATGACTGTGATGGCGATAATCACAAGTCATACCGAGGTGGAAGGCGACACCAGGTCTATACAAGACGAGATTTAAACTCCAGTTGGAGAGAACAAATGCACGGGTCGTGCAGATAGCCAATGAGAGCGCTATACGACCATAGTCTGTACATAAGTATGTAAATATATGTTATTTCAAGTATTTTATTCTTAATTGGTAGCAAATGGTTTTGTCTAGTAGTCAGTACTAGATATGACATAGATCAATTGTATTTAGTTATATAGTTAACTTTGTAATTTGTTTGGTTGGCAACTACATATGAACTTATTGTGTATGAATGCGTAGTATGAGTGTACGATTAGAAAGGGCATTGATAAGGCGACGGTGTATTTTGTAAATCACGGAACGAGTAAGTTGTAAGAGTCCACATAGTTATGTGATCACAATCATTCATCAGGAAAAGGTTAGGTCATTTGGGACAAGTAAGTAGAGAGAGGAAATTAAATACACTTATTAATGCCCGTCAAACGTTAGGTAAATAAGGGTGAATAAGTGGTGATACATGCCCATTTGTCGTACCAGGAAAATGTCTGTCCTGACGTGAAAAGGAAACCCGGTATAACCTCTGGAACATGAATGGACGATATGGACAACTTGACACACCTATGGTGTCAGTATGAACTATGTATACCTATGGTCACCTACTGGACATCACATTGGACAGTATCACTCCTTAGTGAAGTATGGGTGGAGAAGAACTTGATTTTGGACAGTGTTACTAAACCGAAGTCAAGACTCAAGTTGATTTTTTTATGTTTCCCCATACTTTTTGGCCCTTGATCATTGTAGACTAAGACTGTAAGAAAAAATTGACTGACAATTTTTTTTTAGCGGGAGGGGGAGGAGTTGTTATGACAGGATTAGAGATTAGATTTATTTCGGAAATAATTATGGGAAAGGTTTTCATTAGTGACGGAAGTGACGATAGGTTAAATTAAAAATAGACAGAATAGATTTACGCTAACAACAAACTAGACGCTTTTGATAGAGAAGACAAGATACTATACTCAGAAGACAACGACGGGTCCCTTCTTGACCATTAAAAGTTCAGTTTATTGTAGAAGCAGCGTCGGCTTATTATATCATTGTTCGGCCTTCATTTGTGGTTGATTTGTTGTGACATTTGATCTTTTAACACCGTGAATCGGCCCATAACAACGGGAGCGGGAAAGGTTTGAACCCGGGAACATCGATAAGTTGGAACGACAGTCACAAACCACACGGCCAGGCAGCCATTCAGCTTTGATAAGTGCAGGGTTTCAAAATCTGACATGTGGACCCCTGTTCATGACTATAATTATTACTTTATACATTGCCTACGTTATGTTCATAATCCTTCAATTATTATTGTTATGTGATCATGAAGAAAGGGAATATTTATTGTTAGTTGTAGAGAGAGAGCATTCATTTAATCTTAGTCTTGTAGAATGATGCTTGATAAGAGGACGTTAGCTGTGTTAAGTATGCAAGACGACTCAGGGATGCCATTGTGTAAGGAAGTATTTTGATAGTGAGATTTGTTTAAAGATCATTTTATTTCATCTTAAGTTGAATTTGTCTATATTGGAATAAAAGTTATATTTAGTTTTGTTGACCAAAGATAATCAGTTCTCAATTTGTAAATGGTCATTTCATGTCAAATTAGGCCTACAATTTGAAAGCTATGTATGGGGGGATATATGTGGTTATACCCAGGAATCTTTGACAGCAAAATTTCACTAGTAGGCTAATAGTCAGCCGCAGAATAATAGATCAAAGTATATAACACATTTTAGCAATAATTCAAAATAGAGAGAAAAGGTAGCTATTTTATTAAAGGCAAACTTGTTTGTGAAGACTGCCCACCCTTTGAAAATACCGGTAAATAAATAAGTTAAATAAGTTTTATATAAGTAATACCTATTTCACAGTAGAACTAGGCCGCAACAAAAGGAATATGAAGATAAAATATGTCCATGTTGTACACATGAAATATGTGATGCCTTTTATTATCTGTGGGTGTGTGGTCATTTTAAACAAGATTTATGTAAAAAAAAATATTCCGGACCTAAGGTAGAAAATTTAGCTGAACTATTAAATTCTAATCTGTAAAAATACTAAACAACAAGATGGAATTTCTAAGATCTGTTTATACATGAGCCAGTGGTGACTGACAAATATATGTTGATAATGCAGTTGATTGATCATTAGAATCACAATTTGATTATCCATTATTAAAAATTGTTTACATTTTCAGCTCTGAGGGTATTTTTGGATGCCATCAAGTTAATGTTGAATGTCACCTAACCCTTCCCTGTGGACATCTTGCATTTTGTTTTTCATGTATTTTATCAAATTACATTTCATCATCATTTTAGTCATTGCCTCTAGAGTTCTAACAATATGTTATTAGAATAAATAATGGGACATACTACACCAAGAGTCTAAGTCGTAATCTTATTGTATCTTGTCAAAAGTTTATTTGTATTATTTTTGTGTGTGCGTGGACAATATGTATAAACATTTGGATTAGTTTTACGAAAATAAAACAAAAAGGAATATAACTATTTACCTATTCTAAATAGTCTTGAAAAAAGATATTGCTTTTGTTTTGCACTAGAAAGAATTTATGCAAAAATGAGTAAACTTGTAATTAAAATTGCAAGAAAAATTATTGAAATACCACAATAATTAAAGAATAAACTTTATTCAATAAACTCAAGATTTGAAACATTTTATGACAATACAAGATATAAAGGCAAGTGACAGCACAGTGCAATGTCACTTCCTACACATTCTAAATGGAGAAGTTTTTTATCATGAACTGGCCAATTATTATATAGATTGTTCAATTGAAAAAAACAATACAAAACTACCAAAAGAATCAGGTGTCTTGGAGAGTAATTTTGATGTTAAACTTAGTAAATTTTTCTTTTTTCTTGATTTCATAATGCTAGTCTTTTGCAAGGGGATCTCATTAAAAAATACCTTAATGCTTAACTAGAACTAAAATCTTAGCTGGGAACACTGTTCAGCAGCTGAGTGTGCTATTCACTCGCCAACTGTGTTGCATTCCTGCCAGAGAAGTCTGTAACACTGATCCTATACAGGCAATGCTGTTATTATTTTAATATATTTATTAATAAACAACCAAGTGCAAGTTCACTTAATTTTCTCCTTACTAGAGTGGTTATGTAGAGAAAGAAAATGATCAGCCTAAAATTCAATTAACATGGCGGAAATACCAATATATCTTAAATTACATGTAAATAACATTTAAAAAAAATATAATATGGCATGAAATTATGAGAAACATAAATTAAAGCTTTCACTTCAAAAAAAAAAAGTTATCTCATTAAAATATGTTAACCACAGGACCATACAAAAAAAAAAAAAAAATACAACCTGGTCATTGTAGGATGTAAATGGGCATTAGATATGTGTAAAATCTGGCTTACACAACATTAGTACAATTAGTGATACTGTATTGATAATTAGATATAGTGCTTTCCTACATTGCTATAGAATTTTGAGATTTACAGATGCAGACACAATGGTCACATGATTGTATTTCATTTTACTTTTGAGAAAGCATGCCAGAACAGCAAATTTAATTTTTGAATTTAGAACAATTGATGTTCAAGTTACAGAGATAAAAAATAAGTCATTACTGGTGCACTAAGGGTTGGATGGGAGCAGGAACCACACATTAACAGGAACTTGTGGCACAACGGCAGACTTATAATCAACTGTCCAAAATAAGGGGGAAAAAAGGTAAACTAAAGAAACAGAATAATCCAATGTATATGTAACTACCTTCTTTAAATCAAAGGTCTAATATAAGATACCTTATCATTAAGTCACAAGACAAAAAGCTTAACATGAAGTACAAATAATCAGTTTGTACTGTAGTGTCAACTTATCACAAGTTAAAGTAACTGCAAACCTTTTCATATTACAACCAAAAAGTGGGGTAAATCTGTCCAATAAAAAGCACAAATAGCAAAATCTTGTTTTGTTACATTCCAGAATTTCTTACATTAACTCATTGCAGCTAGAGATATTTAATTTGTACTAGACTCGTATATCGAATACATCTCTATACATGTCCAGTTATAACACAACTTTGTAAACTTTGCCAATGGAAATTATTAATACTCCAATTTCACATCACAAATTTTAATCTAAAGACGTCACATGTCAGCAAAGGCAAAACAAGTATAATAACATTGAGAATTATAAAAATGAAAAAAATATATTGAAATGTGTAACAACATAATGAAGTAAATGCTTATTTTATTTCTTCCTAAATGAGGTCTACAGTTTCATTCACTTGTTTGGTTGCACATGAAACATCATTAATCACTACTTAAGGATTAAGGAAACCTTCTTAGTGTACTAACACCATCTGAGGTGGTGTAGTTTTTAAAAGATAGTGAGTACTCTTGGACTTGGACAAAAAAAAAAACAGTCCATGTTGGTTGGAGTGTTGTTTTACACTAAAACTCCAGATTTGATTTACACCAAATATCAACCAAGAAAAAAAGATCACAGAAAATGTTCATGTCATATTCTTAGTGTAGTCAAATTTTTTTTACTGAGTACATGTCAACAGAATTAGCCTTATCTTCTATTACATTTGTTAAGGTTGTTAATTGTTCCTTTTTATTTAATTACCAAAGCTGCTTTAAAGTTTTTAACTCAATGGTTTTGTTGCACAACTGTTTTAAGCATTAGTTGGCAACCTCCCATCTCTCACCATAACAAAAAACAAACTTGTTCAGAATACGTTCAGAATACAAACCAGGAGAGGTTTTGTGTGTAAAAGAATAAGAAAATTTATTTGTAAAACTGTATAACCCTTCACATGTCTAATTAAGGCAGTAGTCAAAACAAAGACCAGCTTGACTTGTTACATAAAGAAGTCTTTCAGCAACAAAATCAGTTGAGTTAATAAGACTTCAGTCTTGACACCCAGCTATCTGGTTGCTCTCTGTAATGATTACACACAATATTCCATTTATGGAAACTAAATAAAATGTTTTAAGAAAATATATACAACAATTTACTTCAGCAAGGATATGAAGAAATACTAGTGTCACAATGTATACATTTAATTCTTAAGTGTTCACAGATAATTACTGAACTAGATATCTGAAAAGCTACAAGTAAAGGTCCGCCATCTTCAGAATAGGGCTAGACATGCACATAAAAAAAAAAGCGCTACAAGATGAACTAAAGTAATTCTACCACTGAAGGAGAGTGGAGCTTCCCCTTTCAGATCTTGTGATTTATGAGGCAGATGATGTAAAGGTCATCTGTTTCATTGGCCAACAGTTCATGAGGTTATCATGGCCAGCACAACAACCAACCGCTTTTACTTTTCTCCAACTAATGTCAGGTACACATTAGATCTGGGTGGACTCAGAGGTGCCCTAATGATCCCAAAAGTAAAAATCTTGGTCTTCATCATGATTTGAACCAAGGACCTCCAGTTCAGGAGCTAAGCATGATTTACAATTCACGCCTTCAGTAAAGGAGGCCAACATAGATAATAAAGGTCAATGTTAGGTCATCAGAAAAAAATATTTATTACTCACTTGATTTCCTCCTTGCTAATAGTTCCTCCTTTAGACATCAGTTCTGCTGCCTGTGAGACAATGGGATCCCATCCAAGGCTGGCCACTGCAACCACCTGATCATTTCTGAGAAATCAAGTTATACATATTTATTAAATGTAGAATAAAGGGGCTTCAATGTTACCATTAATTAAAAAATTAATTGTATGCAGTCAGTTGTTCTTATCTTGGTCATATAGTTATATCATAACAAGTAGGTGCTTAGAAACTGAATACAAAAATATGGCAATACTAATTTTTAAATAGTCTGCTATAAGTTATAACATTAAGCCTACATGGTGTTTTTCCTCAAACTCGGATGTGGCCCTGGTAGACTAAAGAATCATTGTCCTAATACACCACCAAAACAGAATAAGTCTGATATAGATCAGTAGAGATAGTAAACTTAGGATCTAGAAAATGCTGCATGTATAAACATGAATGTCTTCAGACGCCAAAAGCACAGTCCAAAATGACATTAAAGAAAATCATCCAAGTACAATAAATAGTATGTTTGTATTTAAAAATTTAAAACAGTTCTAATAGTTCTAATAACTAGATATCTGTTATGGAAAATAAAGCCAGTTAGTTTTTGTGTTGTAGCTTTGCAATATAAAGTTAAAGAAAACACTAATGGCAGATAGAATGAGTTGCATGCCATAAAGATAGCAATAACATGGAAGCAAAAATGCAAACAAGGATGTTCTCTTATACCATGGTGTTGCACCTTCATGGAAAATCTAAAGGAATTGAACACCAGTTGGGAACAGGCTGCATACTAATTACTGTGGGGACAGCTTGTAACCCAATGTATCAAACAGCACGGGAGGATTTGTAAAGTTATAACAGAATCAACATTTTGAACTCAACGAAAAAGAATGTAGTACAAAGTTATCAGCTGTCCTATATTTGAATTGAAATAATTTAACTCAAAACTAACTTGGTGTAGTAAGCCACAAATTTGTTCTCCTCCACATCACCATGTAATACAATGTCATCATAACCAAACCCATAACCTGAAATAAGCAATAGCATTTGAGCAGTTAAAAATGTAACAGTAACAGATACAAACATTTTAGTGTGATTTATTACTAATACATCAAACAAAAAGTACTGACCCTTCAGACACTACACAAAGGAAAGATTTCTTCCAAAGCCCATGAATGAGAAATTGACCATTCAACAACCCCAATATCTACAAGTCAACCATTAATTAGATGGTTATTCAATCATATCCATTTGTCCAGGTGCACAGTGGACAAGATCTTTATAACAATCAGTTCATTGAATGTTGAAAATGTAATAGCTACAATTAAACTGTCAGCCTCCAAACACCAGAACCACGTCAACAAACATTTTGAATGAAACCTGCATTTTTACATGCACTGCTTAACTAACTGATAAACATGAGTGAACCTTTCAAGGGCCGCATGTGAGTTTTAGTGAAAACAAACTATCTTATGATAATTTGTTATTGCAGTGTATTGGTAGTCTACTGTTAAAAACCCATTCTATCACAATAAGTTAAACAGGAAATAGTATCGGTAGTTACTATATTAATATGCAAATGTCGAAAAGTACTATTACCTATATTTTTTTTTTACTTTGATCAAAGGGAGTTTACTCACCTGTATATCTGATACTTTTGCCATACTGAACAGTCCAGAAATATGGAACACTTCTGATATCTTGAGGCTTACCAGCAATACTGAGACCTGCTATTCTACCTAAATAGGATGGAAATATAAAACTTTATAATGGCAGGTGTTACATAGACATTAATTTCTTAAAGACCTGGTCAGTGAAATCACTCAGTTCAAAAGCCTGTTAGGCACTTTCAAACTGTCTTGTATGGATAAGTTCAAATGGAGGTAACACTCTCTAGAGCTATCAAAAGTAGTCTTAACTTTTTGCTATTCTTTGCTAAAATACTAATCTTGTTTTTAATACTCAAGTCACTGTTTCTGTCAAGATTTAAGAGGGTGTAACTAGAACAGTGACCAAATATATATTTTTTCCCCCATCAAATGCCCATTATCGAAACATCAGAAAATGGATACTGGAGTTAAACTAAAGAATTAGAAATACCAGCTTCTACCAGATTTGAGACCTTAAACATCATAGTAGGATACAATCCATTCTCCTGCTTCTCTATAATTAAAAGTTTATGGAACATCAGCAGCATTCAGGATGTCATGCCTGTATGCTCAATATCTTATAACTTGGACATTGCAAAAAGCAACTAAGAAATAATTTTTAAGAGTTTAGATGCTCCCTTGTGTTTCTGAAGACTTTGCAAAACCTATATTCACTATAACTATATTTGACTACCACTATATGTAACGGACCACTACAAGTGATAGGAACTGTATGCAATAGAGCAGTGATGCCCAAAATAAGGCCCGCGGGCCAAATCCAGCCCACGACGTGGTTCCATCCGGCCCGCCGAACAGTCAGCACAAAGAACATAGTAAAAAATCCCCCACCTCCAAAAAAAAAAGAGATAGGAAAATGTATGTTTACCTACTTAAGCCCCTCACTTTTTCTCTGATGAGTTGGTACCATGAAAACTTGTGTACGTTTATGAAATGGGAGAGCCGAAGAAACTACAAGTGGACTCTGAATTTAGAATCTACCAGGGAAAGATAAAGGACCTTTACTTTTTTTTTAGAACATGATAATAATCCAACATATTTGTTTTGTACAGAAATTGTAGCTGTTTTTTCGTTAAAGAAAAATAAGAAATAATCTGCTTTCTAAAACAAATATGACGCCATTCTTGCATCGTGCTGTGAAAACATATTGTTAAACTACGCATAGAGATTGGAGGATCAGAATCGATGAAAATATTTACCAAAAAGAGACCAGTAAATGAGTCGGTGGTAAAGGTTTATACAATGATATCTACATTTTAAGTTGATACGTGAAGTCATTTTCTGACTCTTTAAAACAAAGATTAACTTAAAATATCCCATTAATTAATGTAAGTACTAGATCCACAGGTTTCTAATATAACTCTTTCAAGTCAAGTTCATTTAGTTTTTTGTACCTTTTTGGTCATGTGGCCCGCGACACAAGCTTCGGAAATTAAATCTGCAGGTCGCATTAGGTTGGGCATCACTGCAATAGAGCTACCATAGTTAATTGACCCTATCTATCAATAGCCACCATATATATAAAGGTAAACCCACCATGTTGATGTGCCATCTGCCAATGTTGGATATTGACCTGCTGATCATCAGCTGTGAACAGTGGAAACTCAACAATGTCCCCAGCTGCATAGACATCCTCAATGTTGGTCTTCATATTCTGTGGAGAAAATAAATCATCATATGTCAACTGTTTACCTTTTTTTTTCTAAACCTATTTACAACATAAAAAAATAAAAGAATTAATACCTTTCTTGAAAATGCTAATTTCAAAGCTAGATTGTTTCAATAAGTTAATCTAGATTGTATCAATGTTTTGTCCAAAAATAGAAAAGCGATACACAACCAGTTTTCACTAAAAAAAAATAGTCACCCACTCTAGTTCTTGGTCTTAATAAGACATAAGCTCTTCATATAGAAGAATACAGCAAAAAGTTGGTAATAATTCTTCCTACACACACTAACCTTGTTTACTGTGACAAATCCTCTGGC
>JADKLZ010043527.1:0-11454 GCA_021533235.1 Biomphalaria straminea
AAGTAGCCGTTGCACCTAAACTTTTCAAGCCGCATTTAATGGTGAAATAATATTTTTCGTATCTCTTCTAGTTTTGGCGCTCTGAGTCTGACAGACGGACAGACAGACAGACAGACAGAAAGTCATTTAAAAAAATGTGCGTGATATCTACATGCCAAGAGCATTTTTTCTAGTAACATTTCCTCCCTTACATTTACCTAATTGCTTCACAATTGGTGTTTTATTATTAAAAAATCGCTTGCATAATAATTTTTATAAATTAAACGGTTTGCTTTTAGAAAACTAAAAGTAGCCGTTGCACCTAAACTTTTCAAGCCGCATCTAATGGTGTAAAAATATTTTTCGTATCTCTTCTAGTTTTTGCGCCCTGAGTGGGACAGACGGACAGACGGACATTTTGCACAAACCTAATAGCGGCTTTTTCCCCTTACGGGGGCCGCTAAAAAAAGCAAGATAACAAAATGTTAAATGAACTTTTGATTTTTATAAAATTCTTCTCTACTTGGTTTTAACATTCTATCACGTGGAACCAATAGATCTAGAAAAAAATCATTTTAAGACCAATAGATCTAGAAAAAAAATCATTTTAAGACAAATAGTTTCTCTATTTCAGATCTTTGTTACAAAAAATCCAGTTTTGTGTGCAGAAGTTGAGAAAAATTTCACCCAATTATGTCAGACTGACCCAGATCTTCAGAATCATGTAAAGAACAGGGCTAAACCAGCCAATCGTCTTCAGGTTGTCAAAATATGTTTCTAAACAGTATTTTGAATTATTATTTTTTGGACAGAATCTCTCTCTGTGGCATTTTACGTCTCAAGAGACAATCTTTTCATGTGACTAAAGAAGTCAATTCTTGATACACAACTGACGTCACTGGTTGAGCATCTGTCATCACCATACGCTGTAGCACTTCACCCTTCCTTCTACTTCTGGTGTATACACCATATGCAATGCAATGCAATGTTTATGCTTTTTTCTCAACTGGTGGTGTCAATTTTGTAGAACTTAATCTTGTACTTGCATACATCGGCATACCTTAAAAGTGGTCAACCTCTCTCCTGCCTTCATTAATATCACCTTCATACACATGTGGGAGTCGAACTTGTAACATTCTGTTAACATGTCAGAGCCAGCCAAGGCATCTACCATTGATAGCAGCATGGATGTCCTGGCACCCCGCAGCACTTCCTAGTGGTTATTTTATTTTTAGACATAATCTTTCATAATCTCACTTTAATCATTTTTTTAAAACTAGTTATTTCATGCATTGAAAGCTACCATCAATTCTAATTTAATTTTTGTTGAGCTAAATTTAAAAAATTGTACCTGTTTCTATTGTAAATGGATGCAAAGGTGTTATATCTTGTGGCTTGCCTGATCTTTATTGCAATGAAACCTTCTCTTCAGTTCTTAAGTGTATACATTTCTCTTTTCTTCTAGACGTTATTATCACAAAATTTATTTTATTCATTCCATTCTCTATCAGGATACAGATGTTGAATCATTCCCTTTGTTTCTCACTTCCAAACATTTGCTGCTTCTGCTGGATGCCTCAGCAGACGGAAAGCCATTTTTCCCCCGTGACGAGGACTTAGAGCCCAAACATAACATTCCTGGCTGGGAAACTCCTGATGACATTTTCCATGATGTGGGGCATCCATTACTTGGGAACCAGATGCCAGCTGGAGGTAACTGGGGATCTGATCTACCTAATATTTATAAGTATCTATAAGTATTTATAAGTATCTAGATCCTAGATATCTAATCTAACTGAGACCAAACTATCCAAGATGGATTGGTAGTTGGAAAGAAAAAAGTGTTGTTATTATATACATTTTATATTTGAGAGCTAAATTCTAAGCTATAAGATCAAGCCTTGATAATAAGGTCATACCTGGCTTTGTTTTGTTATGTATAGTAGTCTGTCAATGATGGGTGTACATTGCACTCATTGGATAAGCCAAGAGTTTTCAATGTGAAATAGAAATGATGATCCCATTTTTGCAGGGATTTGATGTTGTAGGCTTCAGATACTTTCAGTATGAAGTAAATCTGATGTTCCAACTATTTGAGTTTGTCTAATAAGTATGACAAATGTCAAAGGTTGTCAAATAAATTTTGACTAATATATTAGAAGTTTCTAATAAATGCCAAAGGTTCAAAATAAGTGATTTTGTAATTCAAAATAATTAAAAATATGCAGATTTGAAGATGCCTCCATATAAACATACTGGTACTGAATACAATTTTATTGAGTTTAATATCTTTAAAATCAGTTCTGTAAAATAATTATTCCAGCAATTACCAACATTCACATAAAAAATAAAAAACTTGTACAAATCAAGTGAATAGTAGGGTACCTTGACTGACAAACAATATTAATATTAAATAAAGCGCAGTGAATAATTGCTGAACCATAGACTGATATAATCAATCTAAAAATAATGGTATATTTTTTGTAAATATGGGTATGTCATTAATCATGTTTCTCATCTCCACTTATCTCTTAGTCTGTTGAACCATAAGGCACAATCATGATCTGTCGACCAATTTTTTTCCATTCCTCTCTAGTCTTTTGCCTTAAGTAGACTCTTCCAGTGACAGGTCTGTTCAGTCCTCAATTTTGTCTTCCCATCACTTTCTTTGTCTGTATGTCTCTACCTAACTTTATCTTTTGTGTAGCTATTGTCAACTGACTTAATGTCAGAAGCTTTAAATATATGTGCAATATTTTCAACCATCCATATGCATGGTGCAATATCTAAATATTATCCTATTTAAAAAAGGTGCCGAAAAAGAACCCATGACCAAGTTGCAGAAGCTTGAGAATAAGAAAAAAGATTTTAGGCCAGAGTGTACATATGATAGGTTTGAGTATGCCATTTGGCCTAAATGGAAAAATAAAGTAAGTTAAAAAATGATTTAGAACATTATTATACTCATTTTAATAAATATTTTGTCACTATTAAAGTATAGCTTTTTCAAAGATTGTGTCATTATACTAAAGTTAAAAAAGAATATCATTATTATACTATAGCTATTGCATATTTTCTTCGTTGTCTTTTTTAAAAAATTATTTGTCATTATTTGGCAGAAGTCACTTGACTGCCACCCCTCTTTGATTTGGACGGAGATCATGTCTTTCATCAAAGGCTCAAATGAAGCACTTGAAACTGAACATGGCTATTTAGATGAAAAACAATACATTGATATTGGTTCTAAGAGGGCGCCCAATTTCAACCAAGATCGGCAGCTGGTTTACCAAGCATTTGAGCATTACAAGAACTTTATGAGACAGAATAACTGGTTTGATGAGACAGACGTGATCTTTCACATTTACACAAGAATAAAAAAAGTGAGTTTTCTACATTGAAACTGTTAAATTAAAAATGAGAAACTTGGCTTCAAATCAAATGTTTTTTTTTGCAAGAATGATAGTGATATCTTTATAAAAAGCATATCATTTGAATGGAGCAGCACATATTAGTTAATAGAATAGTACCAGGTGACTAAGTATCGCTCGGAGAAATAATTTGTTAAGGAAAAATATTTACACAAACTTATTTTAGAAACTAATTTTTAATGATGAAAATGAGTGATCGACTTAAGACTTCCAACCCAAAGTGTTGCTTTTGTGTTCTTTTTGTTCTACGTCATGGAAAGTCTCTTATGTCCCCCAGTACTCTAGAAAAACAAAGCTCACATTGAATCTTAAAGGTAAAACTATTGACCTATTATTTCTAGTTAGAAAGTCTTTGCAGTATAACTTCTCAAATGGTTAGATTCAGACATATAATATTGCAATTTGTATTTTAATTAGGGCTTTAGTACAAAACATCAAGTGATGCAAAATCTCTAAGTTATAGGATAAAACATACACTTAGTAACAAAGTAAAATAGCACATTTTTCCTAAGAGATTTAAAAGCATTGTATTAGTACTGTAAAGAAGTGTTGCCGTTCAAACACCTGTCACGGCTAACACCTTTAATCTCACTAAAAAGCTTTTCACATATGTGATATGTTTGTCCCCCATACAGGATATGTGGGTGACCCTTCAAAATAGCGCGGACAAAATAACGCGGACAAAATAGTGCGAAATTTCCCGACAAAATAGCGCAAGACAAAATAGCACAGTGTTATATATGATGTGTATAAAATTACTGGATTATTACTTATTTAATGTCCTGCTGAAGCTAAGACCAATTCTTGCTCCGCAGCGTGTGATGTTAGATTTTGAGAAGGCAAGTCAAAATGCAGTTAGCACAATATTCCCTGCGACTAGACTTGTCGGTTACCAATTCCATCTTGGACAAAGTTTCTGGCGTAAAGTACAAGATGAAAATCTTGCAGCTACATACCAGGAAGATAAAAATGTTTGTCAAGATGCTGTTAGCCCTTTCATTTGTTCCACCTGTCGATGTAAATACTGCATTTGAAGAATTCAATGAAGCTCGGCTAGGCGTTGTACGGAATACGTAGGACCATTAGGAGGACAACTCTATTGGTCGCCAGGGAGAACACTGAGAGACAAGATTGTGAGGTGCAATGCTAGAGAATGAAGTAAAGCTGCAAGCCAGACAAAGTACCTCCAACTAAACAGACGACTTGAAGCTATTGATAACATTAAACCAAAAAAAAATATTGGCTCTTATCTTATTTTACGATATCTAAAGTATTTCTTTCAAAATGACTGAAATATATTTTTTCTGCGCTATTTTGTCCGCGCTATTTTGACGGGGTACTGGATATGTGCAATGCCCAGCATGACTGTTGGAAAGTAAGATGTTCATACCGGCATTTACAAGAACATCACTGTCTGTAGTGCAGTCTTGCCACCGTATGTCTATGACGGTGTGCAACATCTTTAGTGAAAGTGTTTAAGAAGTCTTAGTTGCTTTCTGTAAAGGACCCATGTCTCAGATCCACTTACAGGGGTTGAGAGAACCACCGCTTATTTCACCACACTTTCCCTTGCTGGCATCCTGATCAGGTGCTTAGCAAACTCCCTTAAAAGCAATGCGTCATACTATGCTTCCCTAATTTGTGAAGTTGTCATTTGATACTATGCTTCCCTGATATGGGAAGTTGTCTACCATGTATATCCTTTCATGATGATCTTTAGGGCTGAGTAGATTATATTGGGTGAATTCTGGAACATGACTTCTGTTTTTCTGAGATTTATAGTTAAACCAGAAGCGGCGGCAGCATATGCTAATTTGTTGACAGTGAACTGGAGATCATGTTCAGTGTGAGCAAGTAAGGCGTAGTTACCTGTTACCTATCCCTTAGTCTGTGGACCGTTGGGGCACCAAGCAAGACTTGTAAACCATCTTTTTCCATTCCTCTCTATTCTTTGCCCTGTTTAGAACCTCTTTCAATGGTAGACACATTCTTTTATGTTGTCCTCCCACCACTTTCTCTTTCTGCCTCTTTTTCTTTTTCCTGGTACTCTTCCCTGGAGGAAGGTCTTTCGAGCCCTGAAGATCTTGTAATATGGCCATAGATTTTAAGCTTGCGTTTTTTCACAGTAGTTAGCAGGTCATCGTGGGGTCCGATCTCTGCATTAACCTTGTCTCTTTCAAAACCAAACCAAGTCGTAGAGAAGCTGTGTCATGACCATTTCCAGATAGTACAAACCAAACTCCCCCAGATTCTAGATTCTTGTCCTAACAATGTTTTGCCTGTTCTCCCAGATGACATACAATCCATGTAGACTACATGCCATCTACACTGATGAGACACAAGACTTCTCTCAAGCAGAACTTGCTCTTCTTGTCTCTTTGAGCAGTGACCCAAAGAACATGTTCTTAGCTGGAGACACTGCACAGAGTATAATGAAGGGAATCTCCTTTAGGTTTGCTGACTTGAATTCACTCTTTTATTTAAAGGCAAATCAGAAATCTAAGGTAAGCAAATGTGATTAAGCTCTTGTAGTTTTATTTCCTTTTTATTGGACTCATCTAAGACAAGCCTTAAGTTAACTTTGTGAAAAATATCTCAGATTGCTTTAGCGTTCTAAGCTAATGGACCTAGGCACAATACCCCAAGATCTTTTTATGGTTGAGTGGCAGAAGAAAAAAAAAATTAACTGGGAAACAGTGCTGCAGATTTAGGCTGCTTACATCAACATAATAGAGGACTGGGCAAACATATTGAACTGATGATGCCAGTAGAATGCAACCCACTGTTGGGAGAGAAACAATTTGACACCAATCATTTGGTCTTCCTGTGACTATATATGTATGTCACTTGGTATATTTATTGCGATAATATGCATTTTAAATAAAATATTTTGAATGCTTAATAAAAAGTATATGAATGAAATGATTATATAGTTAAATGTGATACCATTCGTATAAAATTTAAGGCTTAAAAATGCTATCAACATTTATGAGATTTTTTTTTACATATTGGACTTAAACAAAGACAAGATTACGATAAAACAGATGAATATGTATTTAAATTGATCTATTGATTTTATCAGTTGGTCAGATATCTAACAGCTAGACTGATTTCATAAAATACTGCCCTACAAGTGTTCCCTAGAAAAAAAAATGAATCCATTCTGTACATAACCTACATTATATCATTGAAAATACATCATACAAAGCCTTCATACCACTTACATTATTCTACTCTAACTGGTCATGTGGCATGTGCTCTGGACTGTCCATCCTGCAGGTGCTTTTGACTAGGATATAAAAATCTTCTCTTCTGAAAGAACATTCAAAACATATCAAACAAAACTGAACACAACCTAGTCAAGAAATGTATTTATCTTTTTATCTTAAGTAGTCACTAAATTTTTTAAATAATACTTTCAATAATAAGACAGTAGGAGAACGAATTCCAAAATTTCTCTTGAAATTGCAACCTTTCTATTTTATGTTACAAGTTTTATATGAAATAAAAAGGTTACATTAATTTCAATAAGTACTTTAAATATATTTTTCTTTTAATCCTACCTGTGTATTGCACTTTCCCAGAGGCCAGGTACAATATATCAGTTGTCACACAATTATAGATCACACACTGGCATTCTTTCAATGGCTTCAGCATTGTTAGACATTGTGCTAAAGCTCTTCCCAGACTCTATAGACAAACTTGAAAAAGATCAGGGCTTGTTCCAAGGTCCAAAGCCTGTACTTATTGAATCTTGTAAACCAGGTAGGCCTGATGTTTTTATTTTATTAACCAACTTATTTATTTTAAATTTAAAATTGTATTCTATTCTTCACAAGATTAGTTGAACATTTTAGTTATTGATAGCCATTTGATGAATTTCTCATATACAGCTGTATTGAGTCTAGATTTGGACAAATGACTTACTTCTTTTCAGTGTTTGATCATAGTTGTATAATGATAAGTCAATGAATAGAATATAATGTAATATTTGGGTGATGTCAGTCAAGTTAAGTTTACCCCAACAGGCTCAATCACAAAAAATAACAAATGTATTTAATACCTTTGATTTTTATTCTGTTTGCAAAAAAAATCAACAACATATAAATAATTTGTTAGCCTTTCAGTGGTACGAAATATTAGTACTAATATGTTGTTCATCCACAGAGGAGCTGATGAATCTGTTGGCAGGCAACAAGAGGGATACTTCACACATTGAGTTTGGAGCCCATCAAGCTGTGTTGGTGCTGGATGATGATGCCAAAGAAAAACTTCCCCAAGAGCTTCGTTCAGGAATTAAACTTACCATATATGAATCCAAAGGACTTGAGTTTGATGACATCCTCATTTATAACTTCTTCACTAATTCCAAAGTAATCATTTTATCATGATTATAGTTACTATTGTACAGTTGATTCTCGATAGTCTGAGGGTAACAGGACCGAAAAGGTGGTGCGGATAGCTTATAAAGCCAGGTTACCAAAGATTATCTGTCCTTTTTTAAAAAAATCCTTTTATATGGCACATTTATATGTGCCATATAATATTATATATCTATATATCCATATAGCACTCAAACCCTTTGTTAGGTGGACAAGCTGTAGCCAAGCAGTTTTGGTCTCCCAGCCACATATACCACTTATTTAAAAATTTAATCATAAGCTAAGAAAGTTCTAGCTATGATATAATATGATATGCTCTTAGACCTAAACAGAGATAAAATAAATACAAGATGAAAAATTTATGGATATACCCCCCCCCCCCCTTTAGAAAATGGTTTTAGCTTTTACATACTGTACTAAATTACACTTTAAATCTACCTATATTCTACTAATACACTTTTTACTGTATACATTTATACATGAATCAATGTCTGCACCACGCTGCATTACTGAGTGTGTCAGACTATCAAATCAATAGCTAAACTATAGAGGAAAATCTATTAATGTAGGCAACATCAAGCACTTTTTTTATGGAGGCATCCTAATAGCTAGACTTTTGGTCTTCATGGCAGATTTATTGTGTCCTAAAACTTTCCAGTAAATAATATTGAACTGTTGTTAGTACTTTGGTGGGTACTAGCTTGTTTGGTCTAATCAGTTCTATGTCTTATCAGATCCTTTCCTATTACAGTCTAAAGAAATGAAATGATCATACTGATAGCCATAACTGATTACTATAAGCTAGAAAACAGTGTTGGTTTACTGCCACCCTAATTTGGGAAGGGTGGTCGAGAGGCTAAGTGCCCTTGAACTTGGCGTGGCTTGGCTACCTAGATGGAAGCTCGAGGTTTGACACCTGATTCGGGCAGAGTTGTGTTTACTGAGCGCCTAAAGGCAGCTTGGAAAACCAACTCCTAGAAATCTCCTCCCCCCACTGGTCCACTAATGAGATTGGACCAAAGCGCTCTGAGCATCTAATGAACAAAACTTAGCTTTTGCTTGATTCATTCATCAGGTTGATAAAGAATGGAGAGTTGTTACAGATTACTTAGAGAAACTAGTGACTCATTTTAAATGTGGGAACAAGCAAGAGAACTTGAAAATAATTGATTCAGGTAAAGGCATCTTCTAGATGTTATTATAGTAATAAAACATTCCAATAGTTTTTTTTTAACATGGGCTCAAGCAATTATTTTAAACTATTGTTTGCTCTCTTGAAACATTGAAGTATACACCCAGTTTTGTGTTTATTAGCCTGCTATTCCATTCTGGGACAGTTTGCGCATGAGAGAGTTGAAATCTGTAGTCTTATCTTAGTTTTAATTTCAAATCTTTTTCTTTTAAAATTGTATATTTTCTTTTTTTTTTTTTGTTGACAAAGAAAAAAATATATGTATCTTAAAGTAAATATCTTATTTATGGGGTGGTTGACTGTTGAAGGACTGAGAGGCATATGTTTGGGAAGTTAAAGGGAGTAGGTTGTTATGCAGGCCACATGACACAGTTATTAATCATGGCCCATAGAAACAGATTTCATCCTTTCAACCTAGATCACAAGGTCTGAAAGGGGAAACAATGATCTTATATGGTAGATCAGTTGCTTACTGAGTACATAAAAGCTGTATCAATATATTAACAATTATAAATGAGACTAGAGAATATAATGTTTCATAAGAATATTTGTTTCACAATTTTAGATGTTCTGGAAAAAGGTTGCAGACTCCGACCTTTGTCATTTGATAGCCGCCAACATAAGCTGCTTGATACAGAACTGAAACAGCTTTACACTGCAGTAACTAGAGCTCGTGTAAATGTCTGGATCTTTGATGAAAATTCAGAGAAAAGGGCTCCAATGTTTGAATACTTTAAGGCATTGAAACTTGTTCAGGATTTAGAAGAATTTAAGCAAAGTAAGTTTCAAATTTCACCTGTCAAGATAGTATGTTTCATAGACTAAAAAAAAAAAGGTTTTGTTAATAATGGGCCTCATTCACCAAATGTTAATAAACACATTTAGCCACGTCATAATAATGATAAAATAGTGAAAAATAGGGATCACGTGACACCCTTATGTATTGCGTAATTTGTATAGAACATATAGAGAAAATGTTGTTTGTTTACGTTTGGTGAATGAGGTCCATTGATGAGCAAACATGTTTCTTTGGTGAACAGTCAATGAATGAGGTCAATATATAGCCATGACCTTTACCAACTGCATTCACATTCCATTACAATTACTAAAAACCCAGGATTTTTATTGCACGACACATAGGTCGTAAACATCTCCTTTTTTTGAAGTAACATCTGTATTATATAATAATAAGAAGATTCAAACTTGACATCCTTTACACCGGAATTTTAAATGTTCTGATGCTAAAAGTCAATACAGAACAAATCTTTTTTCTACTGAGGCAGCATATATGTTTTCTGGTTTAATTACAATTTATTTGGTATGAAACTATGAATTATAATTCATAAAACATTTGCTTTTTTTTAGCTTTACACTTATTTGCTCATACAAATTATATTGGATGAAAAGAATATGTTATTTGGTCTTAATTACATAATTACTATAACAAAAGATTATTGTCACCACCAAAACAATCAAGAAGAAGATAAATTACATTTCTTTGAACTCTGACCAGAAGTACAATTATTCATCATGAGAGGTCTGTAATAAAAAAAAGTTTTGGACAATGTTCTTAAAGTGTGAAACTATTTTACTGGTTATGATTTGCAAAACATTATTTCAAGGGCAGTCAATCAAAATGCAACCCTTCTTAGACTTGTTTAGTGTCAGACAAGAAAATGTTTCTTTACAGATGTATGTGGACCTAAATGGTGGCAAAATGGAAATTCTGCTTTTTGCATTCAATCCATTTAATTTATCAGACATTGTCATCTCTTTATAGTTTAGGGAAATGACTAAAATTTGTTTTTCATATATTTTTTTTGTTGGTGGGCCACAAAATATGCTATGGTGGACAGCATTTAGCTAACTCTGTTATTCATTATTGACAGTATAGAAGGACTTCTTTTGGTCCGACAGTTATGCTGGACAGGGCACATATCCCGTATGGGAGACGAACATATGCCAAAGGCAGTCTTTTTTTGGTGAGCTAAAAGGCGGTTGACGTAACAGAGACGCCCCAAAGAAATGCTTTGAAGACCAGCTTAGGCATCAACTTTCCTTGGCTGACATAGAAGAGAGCACCTGGTTGCATGCTGCCTCAGAACGAGACAGCTGGAGGTCACTCACGAAGGCAGCAGCATACACATTTGAGACCAAAAGAAAATCAAATCCACTCCCAAGGACAAGCACAGACAGTGAAAAGAAAATCTTAATCGTCTACCTACTGACCATGGTTATGCTTGCCCTGGATGTGGTAAAATATGTAGGTCACAGCTTGGGCTACGCAGCCACTGGAAATACTGCACTCCTCATTAATCTTCGGACTCAAAGACAAGCCTTATTTATTATCAATTCTGTCTGTTTCAAACATCACATTTCTGTGATCATTTTTTTTTAAAACTAGAGATTAGTCTGCTTCTTATTAGTACCAATATGTACTCCATAATTACACTTCTACCAATATGTACTCCAT
>JADKLZ010043527.1:11464-32477 GCA_021533235.1 Biomphalaria straminea
TAATTACACTTCTACCAACATGTACTCCATAATTACACTTCTACCAATATGTACTCCATAATTACACCTTTTGACATTCATATTCAGTCTTACCTCTTTTGATTCATTGTTTTCTTTTCTTACTATTTCAAGATCATGAAGAGAAAGGTTTTATGGAGACATCTACACCTGAAGAATGGAAATCAAAAGGGGACAAGTACTTGTCTGAGAAAAAGTATCTATTGGCTAGAGATTGTTATGTGTGAGTATTTCTCTTAAGGGTTGAAAGAAAATCTGATATGACCTGGAAAATAAAATATTCTTTTTTGTTTTGAACATTTTCATTTTTAAAATAACATTAGTCCAATTTATTTTCTTGTGTATATACTGTTGTTCATCAAACTGGGTCATAATCAAAATTCCTAATGCGGAAAAAAAGCTCTGTATAATGTACATTATGTGAGTTAAGGAAAATATCTGGCAATCTTATAAAATAACACTTATTTTTCAGTATTAGATGAACTGGTTTTTCTTATTAGAAAAGGTGACACATGTTAGTGTAGTATGACTCTTGCTTGCTACAAACTAAAAGTTTGAGTGACAGAAAAAAATACTAGAAATATTAAATGTTTCATTTCCTACTTCTAATATTATTTCTCTGACTCCAAAATTTTGCTTCAAGTATAAAATAAAAAGTAAAAAGTTCCCCTTTCAGACCTAGAGGTCTATAGGGCAGATGATGTAAAGGTCATCTGATTTTGTGGCCTACGGTTAACGATGGTGTCATGTGGCCAGCACAATGACCAATCGCCTTTACTTTTCCCCAACTAATGTAAGGTACCCATTAGAGCTGGGTGGGCTCAGAGGTGCCCAAGTATCCCGAAATAAAAATCCCAGTCTTCACCAGTTTTCGAACCGGGGACCCCCGGTTCAGAAGCCAAGCGCTTTATCGCTCAGCTACCGTGCCTCCAAGTATAAAATCTAGCAATAACAAATCTCCTTGATAAAAAGTTTTATATTACAAAAAATTGTTTTGAAATTAATTGTTTTTAAATGTAATATAATTATGATGCTGTTGTCATTTCTAGAAAGGCCAAAGAACCAGATCTGGAAAGATTGGCTAAAGCTTTTCTAACAGCGGAAGAGGCGCCTAGGCTTGCACAGAATGTAACACTAATGAAAAACATGTATGAGAAGGCTGGGGCACAGTTTCTTATGTGCCATCAATTGCCACATGCTGCCCGTTGTTTTGAAAAGGCAGACAATAAAACCTTGGCTGCTAAGTGCTATGAAAAACAAGGCCAGGTATTTATAAATTATATTCTTTGTTTTAATAGTAAAGAAAACTAGTAATTAGCAGTAAAGGATTCATTAACAGAATATGTGTTAAACATGTCATTTCTCTAATGAGTTTAAAATGTATTTAAAAGCTTACTAAGTGAAAGTTCCATGAATTTTAATTGAATTTTATATTCTATTGTAAAAGAAATTTAGAATGTACTAAGTATATTTGAACACAGCAACTCGTCTTGGTCATAATGTTGTTGATTTGCATAGTGAGTCTCTTCATGCTGTCAAATATTTGAGTTTGATCAGTAGGCCTACCTTCTGATTCACATTCCTAGATTCTCAATGTAAACTTAGTTAATAGTGATGGGAACTAAACTAAATTTAAAAAGTTAAACTAAAACTAAGTTTCAACTAAAATAAAGTAGTTTAACTAAAAGTTTACCATGAATTTCAAAATCTTGTTAAACTAAACTAAAGAAGATTAATTTTTATTATTGTTATCAGAGAGTTTCTTTAAGCATGCTTACAGTCTATTTTGATTTACCATGTAGGCCTACTTGGGCATGTCAAAATCTGTTTCTAACTAAAACAAATATGCTTTTATCTACTACTAAAGTTTGATAAGGCTGCTCAGCTGTACATGGAAGTCCCTGATATCATCAGGGCAAGCCGATGTTACCAACAGTGTGGCTATTTTGGAGAGGCTATTGATATACTAGCCTCTGAAAATTTGTTTGAAAAATCTGTGGAGTGCCTTCATACATATCAGAAACTGATTCAGGTGAAGATTATAGCATATTGCAATCTTAGAATTATTTCCATTTTTTTCATTTTTCATTTGTGTTAAAATGTAGTAGTCATCATTTAATCTAGAACTAATATTCTCTTTGCAGGAGTATCACGAAAGGAATCAAGTGATACCAACTGTGCTTGTAGACAAAAGGCTTAATGAGGAATTCACTGAAAACAAACTGTGGATGAGGTGCTCTTTATTTCACTCAAGTGTCTATTTGTTTTTTACAATGTTTTTGTTTTACTCATTTCAGATGTTCCTTCAGATTTGAAGATAATTATGTCCTAGCCCAAATCCCAAGCAGAATGGTGGGAAATGGTGGCGGGAAGGCTTAGAAACATTTGACCATCGAATGGCAATCCAGATGCATATTCATTATAGTTTGAAACTATATTTTATTTCTTACCCATGTGCTTTTTTGTTTAAAATGTGGTTCCTTCTTTAGATATTGTTATCATTTTCTATGTTAGGTTGAAATGTTGTTATTGTTTCCTTTTGACAGCTCTGAATGCTATATAAACATTTATTTTTCATGATAGATTAGCAGAACATCAGCACAAGAATAATCAAAGTTTTAAAGAAACACTCCAAAAAGTGACTGATGCAAAAGAGAAAATTAATTTTTTCAAGAAGATTAATTTGTGGAAGGAAGCAGCTATACTTTTATTTGATGAAGGTACTTTTATGTGAATGTAAATTTAAGCAAATGTGAAATTTTTATTAATTGCAAATAAATGAAAATATGAAGTCCTGCGTGTTAATATACAACAACAGGATGACATTAATGGCGTAAACTAGATCCCAAGAATAAACCCTAGTGCATAAACAGCAAAACAGCAACAGGAATATTTGCACTCTCTTAGACCATACTGCGAAAAATCAGCTCAATAAAATTTTTGAAATGCTTTTCTAGGTGATGCCAAGCAAGCCGCAGAATTAATGTTTAAAAATGGTGAGTTAAAGACTGCTCTGGACTATGCTAAACAAGGATTTCACAAGGAATTGGCAGCTTCCATCCATATGGCCTTGGCACATTCATCCTTTCTGAACAAAGATATGGTAAATGTCCTTTAATATGTATGAATGTTTGAGCATTTAAGTAGCTTAAGTAGCACTTTGTATGATAATAACTTTGTCTTGTTATACTGCTTGATATTATCTTCAATTCACATACAGCTTTTTTAATATGAACACTTGTTACACATTTTATTTTACAAAGGGAAACTGAGCTGAAACTCTGAAATCTACAGTTGTATGTTTCTAATTTTTATCTAGGACTCCACTGTACAAAATCTGAAAGAGGCACAAGGGATGTACATTGAACTGAATGATAATACAGGACAAGCTTGGACTAAATTCTATTTGGGAAAATATCTCCAAGATAAAACCTGTCTGATTTCTGGTTTGTTACTGATTTAAAATCTTTGATTTGAGGAAACAATGTATGTATATAGAAGAATGTATGAATTGTAATTGTTCTTATGCTTTTCAGTGTCATATAGACTATATTAACAGACATGGTTAGTTTGGGTGTATATCAACTGGATCTATAATTTCTTCTAACCTCCATTCTTCCTTGATGCTAATAGTAATTTTGTAATGATTTCAGCAAGCAAGCACTTTGGCATGTGTGGATCTATTCAGAGTGTAGGCCAACTTGAGTGCTTCTCAGCTGTCTTTAAACTCACCTCTAGTTTTAGCAAAGAAAATTGCAATGAGTTTATAAAATACATTAGTAATTTGGGATGTAAGGTCAGTAATTCAGCTTAATTGGCTTAAAGTCATTTCATTTATTTCATAGTTAAAATCAGTTTTTTTACATGGTATATGCTTTATGTGCAATACTTCTTCCCTTTGTATTGTTTTTCCCCATTTCATTTCATTTAAATTATTATCCCAGCTCAATCAAATGTCATGAGTCTAAACAATGTCCTATTTTAGCGACACCCAAAAGGGGAATAGCTGCCATTTCTTTTGTGTGGTCTGTCTGTCCGTCTGTCCCATTCAGAGCTCAAAAAAAGGAAAAGATATTGCTAAGCGCATATCATGATATTTTAGATTTTATGAAGCGCTGATGCAATCTCTTTTTTTTTTCTTTTATGAAAGGGAAAGTTTTAATTTTTAAAATTAACTATGCAAGCAATTTTTCATAAAATTACACAATTTCTTTTACAACCATTCACTGTTAATAGTAAAAAAAATAGGGTAGACCAGTGATGCCCAACCTTATGCGGCCTGCGGGCCATTTGGAGTTCCGACCCCTGTGTCGCGGGCCACATTGACCAAAAAAAACCAAAATGAAATAGAGAATAAACCATTTTAAATAGTTTTATTACAATCCCTTGGCTTCAGTCCGCCTATTTACTGGTGTCTTTTAATTTAAAAAGTTTTTCTACTAAATTAAGTGCTAGTAAACCCAGCAATAGTTTTCAGAAATATGCAAGGTTTACGTAGCAACACGGCGTAGACATCTATTGTCCGCATTGCTCGAAATCTTTTGCCTGCATTGCTCGAAATTTATTGTCTGCATTGCTCGAGATCTATTGTCTGCTTTGCTCGAAATCTATTGTGTATATATTACTCTAAATTTCTCAAGCATGGAAGTCTGGCTTTGTAAGTCAATCAGTTCCAGTTGGTGTCACTCCTCAACGGCAATAGTAATTATTTCGAAATATGTTGCTCTGTCATATAGTTTTAAATGGAGATTTTCACCAACATCCTCCACTCGTTTTGCAATTGCCATGGCAGAAAGGCTGACAACTACAACTTTTTTTTTCAGAACGATTCTATTCCATCACTGCTAGCAAGTACTTTTTTAATGTTTTATTTCTCTTTTTAAGCAACTCTTATTGGTAAATATTTTCGCAAAGTGCTCAACTCTAGGCGTAACTTATCTTTTCTTAGCGGCTCAAACCAACAACTCCAATGTTTTGTTTTAGAATGTCTATTGTGTTATGTTCTTTAAAACAGACACTCTCATTACAAATTAATACTAAGAACACGAACCAGAATGGTGCAGTGCGCTTCTTTACACGCATGAGATTCAAGGACACGCCTAGCTCAAGACAGCTGCGGAATCATAAAAGACTCTAAAACAACGGATAATTCTTGTAGCCGAAAAAAAAAGCCTTGTATTCTTATAGAGAAAAAAATATGAATATAGCAAGACAATAGATTACAATGACATCCATCAAAAAGGTGAGAGTTCTAACATAGAGAAAATACATTTTTCATTTTTTTTACCCGGTATTTTCTACATTTTTTACCGATGTTTTGGCGGGCCGGTCGGAACCACGTCGCGGGCCGGATGTGGCCCACGGGCCGTAGTTTGGGCATCACTGGGGTAGACTATTAGTTATAAGAAAGTGATGTGACTATTATCATTTTTTAAGTAAAAAATGAAATAAATTTAAATTTGGCCAGAGAACTATAGATCTAGCTCCAACATTGGTTTAAAGGGGCTATTGCATTCTTGAAAGGACTATCTTGTTACAGACTTTCCGAATGTAAGGCATTGATTCAAGAATTTAATAAAAAAGATAATACATTGCAGTTTGTTATTAAGAGAGAAACCAGTGTATAAAGTTGCATAAAGGAGTTATTGTGTTTTAAAAAGTACTTGTAATGTTGTTCTTGTTCTAAAAAAATGTTTAAAAAAATTGTATTTCTAAATGAAGTATTTTCTTTTATAAAGACTTCTTGGATTCTAAATAAAATATTTACTTTTAAACGAGAAATATTAAATCTAGTTTGTATATAAGTAGAGTGTAATTGAAAACAACAATTATTCAACAGTGTTTCTTATTTAAAAGTGAAGTGTAATGTACTTCACATGAAATGCATATACACATTTCATCAAAAGAAAAAGTTTCTGTTTTTGATACTCATGCTTGAAATGTTGACACCTTCCTTTTTACCTTCCTAAGTTGTCCACTTCGGTGACCCTTTTTGAGTTTCACTTCCACACAAACTCTCTTTGTAATTTTGTAATACATATATTCTCATTATATCAGTTTCTTAAAATGTTTGACTCATGCCAGACATAAATTAATCATATCTTTGCAGGTGATTGAAGTCTTGAATGACAAGAAACCAGAAAATGCTCAACTACGGAAAGATTATTTGAAATTCTATGGCCTTGAACTTGATGTTAAAAATAAAAAGGTTACCTGGCATCCCCATGAATATCCTTTGTATCAGACTCTTGTAAACCCTACTGTAGACCAATCACCTGCCACTCTATCTGAATCTGAGGTAAGAATTTTACTGTCTTTTCATTAAAAACCACTTGACCAGGCAGCCATCCTGTGTGGCTCTTGATTTTAGCCTGTGCCACTGTCATCTTCTGCTCTTCTGCAGGAAGCCAGCTGTAATAATTGTCTTAATTTTAGAGAAAAGCACACTATTTTTCCTTACACAGTCTGCAAAAGAGCTTACAGCTCAACAGCAAAACAAAACAGTTTGAATCTGAGGGCTACATCTGGCCTGTGAGATTGTGCTATTTGGCCTGTTGGGCTTGGTGTTTCTTTCTTAATGGTCTTCATTCATTATGTTATATTCTACTATTCATGCTCTTTAAGTACTGTTCTGTTTAACATTTGTGTGTCAGAAGAAAAAAAGTAGACTGAGTGTAGAAACTTAAAAAAAAGATTTATTTAGTAGCCTACATTAATTAGTGGTATATGTGAAGTTTATACAAAAACACAACTATAATAAAAAAATGTTTAAACTTTGTGGTGATGTGACCCAAATGTAATACATTTATTTAACCTGCTGGCCTCATAAGGTTGGACAATACTGATATAAAAGACTGTATTAACCTTTCTTAGACAGCTGAACATTTTCTTTTTGAATACTGACTAGGTCTTTATGGCTATGAGGAGCATATAAACATGACTGTAGCTTTGTAGGAGTTTTACTTTTGATGAGGTTGTATATCATTAGCCTATGTGAGCCTGAATGTTTGTCTGCACACTGAGCAGGTTATTCCAGCTGAAGCTAGTGTCATTGGCCTTGCTTTTTTTCTCTGCCGCTTTCTTCTTTTGCCAATGCAGTTCTCTTGTACTCAGCAATTAGCGCACCAGTCTTCACACTGCCATGATGCTCTGCCATATGCTTCTATCTCCCATTCCAGGCTCACAATGGTCTCACCAGCCATATGAGGAAGCACAAAACCCCAGTGCAAAGCCCTCAGCCCCCTGGATAACAAAAGTGGTCATCATTGAACCACGATGGACGAACTAAATATCTATGTCATTAACCAAAAAGGTCTTCTGGCTAAGATGGTTTCAAGGTCAATATGTACAAAAATACAAAGTAATGTCTCCTAGATCATTATGGCAGTTGGCTAGTTGATTAAACATAAATAGCCCACAACACTCTGATCTTACTAAAAATGTCACAGAAAATTCAGATATTTAAAATCAATTTAAAAGTTACATAGCTATGTCTTAAATTTAATGTAATTTTTTCTTTTGCAAACATGATAGCTTGTTCAAAGAGGGTTAGCATTTGATTTCAATCATGTAGCTATATGTGTTTTTAACATTTTATCAAACAGGCAGTGATAGCTTTGACTCTTGTGATAATAAGACGTATCAAGGAGTGGTCCAAGAGAATAATAAAAGCAATACAAGATGCATTAGAGCCCCATCTGTTGTGCTCTAGGTTCAAGGAAGGATTCAAGTGTGACCAACAGCGAAATCGATGCAGATACAAGCACAAGTTGACTGCAACTTTGGAGGAGGATACACTTGTTTTAGATTGTTGGACCATGGCTGTAAGTAACAAGTTAAAATGTATTAAAGCCATTCTTTAGTTGACATTTCCAGTTTCCAATAGGAAATTAATATCTTCTGGATTGGCTATCATATGGTCTCCAGAACTAGAGAAGAAAAATACATTTTTTTTTTTAAATGTTAAAATATTTAATCTAATAAATTATAAAATTATAGATTTTATTTAATACTTATTTCACATGTGAGATTATTGGAGTGCTACAAGTTTTCTATTTGCTCACCTTCCCCTATCCCTTAGTCTGTGAACCATTGGGGCATCACACAAGATCTGTTAACCCTCTTTCTCCATTCCTGTCTATCCTTTGCCTTGGATGGAATTTCATTTAATGACAGGCCTGTCCTTTCTTTGTTGTTGTATTCCCATCGCTTTCTCTGTCTGCCTCTTCTTATTTTCCTGGTACTGTTCCCTGAAGGAAAGTCTTTGCAAGCCCTGACCACCTTGTGATGTGTCCATAGAATGTTAAGTTTGCTTTTTTTAACAGTGGTTAGCAGGTCATCATGGGGACCACAGGCTGTATTAATCCTGTTTCTAATCTCTTATTTCCTTATGCTGTCTTTGTGACACCAAGAATTTTTCTGTAGCATCTTAGTTCCATTGCTAGAATCCTCTTTCCAGATCTTCAAAAATTCTATTAGTTACTTTCCTTTATCCATCCACATGATCTTACTCTGTGTATGGCTCAGCTATAAATGATGATGTATTCTATTTTTGTTATTTTAGTCTTTTTCTCGTTTTTTATGGTAAATTTCTACAATAAAAAGTTTTTGATACGTTAGTTGTCTTATAAATCATTACATGTTTAACTTTGTATCACGTGTCTAAAGGTTTTTATAACAACCCATTGATCACAATTTTTTTCACTGAAAAATGTCCTTTTTTAGAATTAGGTTTATTGTAGTAAATTCTGTCTAAAGCATCTCGCCATTAATGCTAGAACTTTTCTTTCCAACTCTGTTGTTAAAAAGTTCATGATTCACATGCCTATAGGAGATCCAATTGATTTTGAACATGACCTTTGTTTCAATAGTTACATTCAAATGATGTCATGTTGTCTTGAGCCCAATAAGTACCATTTAGTTCAAACAGTAAAGCAGTTTAGATGTTGACCACAACAGTTTCTAGATATTAGAACCATGTATGCATTTTCATTCTGAATATCTCTGTTTGTTAAAAACTTTAAAATAAATTCTTCATAGGTATGGCTTGACAGCACACTGCATTCAGCAGCAGAGCAATTTGAACAGTTGCAAATTCCAGACATAAAAGCCAGTCTTGTTCAATGGAATCAGCTGTGGTTCTCTGCCCAAGGATTAGTGGAATTTGTGACTTCCACAAGACTTCTAGCATCTGACCATTTTCAACAAATAATGGTCAAAGTGTGGGCATTGGAAACTGCAGTAAAAAAACAACTTGAAAGGTTTGTTTATCAACTTTTGAAGTGAATTTATCTTTAAAATTTTTATTTTAAATGGTTATTTTATTGGTAAATTTAAAATCAATAGCTTCAGTAATGTGTGAACTTTTGATCCTTCAATCAAATTTAAGCTAAACTTTAGGTTTATAAATAATTGTCTTAGTTCAGGATACGTTTTAAAAAATAATTTCTCAATCAACTTTCAACTGTTTATTACTAGCACCAGTTGCATAAGTTCTACTATCACGTACTGACTAGGCCACATACTTTACTAGCTAGAATATTTGTATTTCACTCTCACTCATAAACTGTACGGTACTCTTTGCATTCATAACAGAAAGGTCAACAATATTAAAAGGGAGAAAAATAGTTTGGGCAGCAGACGTACAATTCTAATCCATACTTTTTGTACTGAACTGACTTGTGCTTTACTGGACTCTCTATTATCAAAGCTAATCCAACGTCATCAGTCTAATCAGTGTAATTAGTCTATTCTCAAAGATTGCATTTGATATCAGTGGTGGTCTTGAAGCTAAATGTTCTTTCTCTGTTCTCAAGAAAGTATTCCTCATCTCTCTTGACTGCTCAAAGTATGTTTGCCTCGATCAGGTGTCATTTGGTCAGGGCCATCTCTATCTACTTCCCCATTTCATTTATTTATATGTTGGAGTTTTTGTTTTTATAGCCAATCGAGGAATGGAACACTTGAAAATCACAGGCCAAATTTATATTAGGGGCAACAATACAATGCCCTGGATGCAAATTAAAAAATGGGTTAAATATACAATGTAGTGTGTATCAAATGATTCATTTGATTCAAGAATTCATAGGCCAAAAGTATGAGTCATTTGAGGATTATAATGCTGGTCTTTATGGTTGGAAGTGCATATTAAGGAAGGTGATCAACTAGTCTCTCAACTCACTCAACACAGTGAAGCACAAGTATTAAGAATTCATGGGTTCAAGTTAGAATCTAAAAAGAATTGATTATGAAGCATTGGGAAAAGTTTAACTTGTTTATATTGTGACAAATCTGGGCACAAAACAAATTAACCAGCATAGCCACTGGGTAAAGCCAACAGCAAACTTAAGTGGCCTTGGCTTGAACTATATTATAGTAAAACAACAACTAAGAAGTTATCATTCACTCATGTATTCTTACAATCCTAAGGAAAAAAAAAAACTATTGGAAAAATTCTGTTATATCTCTTATCACATTCAGCTTGATTAAATTCATTACTCATTTGACTAATTTGATTTAATAAATATCTTTCATATTAATTGAATTTTGCAATTTAAAGATTTATAATAATTCTTGTTGGATTTAATAGTTTTAAGTGTTACAATTTTAATTTTTTAACTATTTGAGGACAAGGAATCTGCTTAATTTATTATTTATTGCAATTTAGAATTTACTTAATCTGTGATAACACAAGTGATGCTGTAATTTAAACAAGTTCCTCTGCCTGATTACATCTGCTGAGTTTGTTGATGTCTATTATTCTTCACTTCCACAGGTATGTCCAGCATATATTAGGTGCTGACAAAGTCTCAGTCAAGGATAAACTTGGCTCAGTGAGAGGCATAGTTGAAGCATGTCTAGTGACATCATTGTTTAAAATAGAAAACATTAATCTTCAACAGTACATCATAGATCTGGAGGTGGGTGAATTGAATGTTTACTTCATCCCTGAACAATATATGAAACATTTTATCATTTTATTTAGGATCCATCATTCCAGTTTATTTGCTAGAAGTTGGCTTATGTTTAATGTTAAGTACAAGCTATACATCTCCCATATCTTCTGCAGGTTCTACCTCTCCTGACATACCTGTATGTCCAGCATCATCTGCAGCTTCCTCCTCCTAAGCTTGATTTCTCTTTTTTTTTATTAGTGTTTCATTTTATTACTAAATGTATTTTATTTTCCCTTAATGTGCTAATGATGTGTTGAATGTTATAGGATGAGTGTTTACATATTTGCTTATAGTATTAACATATGTTCCTACTTACACTGTAGGAATGGATAAACATCGTAAGTCAAGAAACCCATGTAGTGGAACTGTTTTATAACAGTGTGAACTAATTTTTTTAAAAATATTGTATTGAGTTGATATTAGCTGAAATGAAACTTTTGAAGTGTACATTGAACTTAATCAAGATATATTTCATTGACTTTTAAAATACCTAAAAGCAAACTTTTTGGTTGTCTGTGAGTGTAAACAAATTGAGAACCACAAGTCTTAGTTTATCTCCATTTTAAGTATTTCTGCTCACAGTTTTATTTTAATTTATTCCACAGAATTTTCTAAATGAGTCACCTGAGACCAGGTACAATGAATTTCAGAATCTGTTAATATTTAGATATGAACGTGATCAAGGGGAGACAAAGCTTCTCACCATAAAGACCATTGGTTCCTTGTTTGTGGATTCTCTTTTCCTCTTCTCTGCCCACAATCCAATGAAGAGTGTGTTAGAGTTCAACACATTTTTAAGTCAACTTGTAACTTTAAAGACCTGGTCTTTGATGCCCAGGCTAGACCATCTTCTTTTCTGGATGGAGCTTCATTTTTGTACCACACTCTTCACATTAGCCCATGTAAGTTTCTTTGCATTATATGATTTAATTCTTCAGTCTAATTTAAATTTTGCTTTCTTAGTAATAGTGGGATTTGTTTTTTTTTTAAATATACTTATCCTAAAATTGTAATAATAAGTTTGCTTGTGAATACAAGAGGATAAGATAATCATCTAGTTAAAAAACACAGGATGTGTGTTAACTTATTGACATGTTTCTGTATTGACATTGAAGTATGTCTGGTCTAAACTCATTAAAATATTGTTTCAATCCTCCTATGTCATTCAGCCCATAGGGTGGCTAGCTCCCTCCTTACACAGAAACCAGCCATAGGTCACTTCCAAGCCTTCCTCCAGCTATGAGTTTTTTTGATATTCTAAGAAGGTGCTTTTCCTCTTTTTGGCTGATTATGTTGAAAGTGTTTTATCTTGTTTTGGGATATGTTTGTGAATCTCACACAACATTTACTTACAATGTTGTTAAGTGGGTGAGTGCCAGTGCTGTAGAAGATTCCTCTGTTGGTTACATGGTATCTGTATGATCCTAACGTTTTACCCTGTCATTGCTGCTGAGCCACATTTAGCCTTTATGAATCACTTCCATGTCTTGCAAGTGTAGGCCTCTGTTGGGATAGTTGCAGTGAGGTGGTTGATCTTGATTTGTTTGCCCAGATAGGCCATCATTGTTGATAGATGGGTCTTGTGGTTTCCTATTTGTACTTGCTACATCATGCAACATTTAATCTCTTGTTATGATGCCTAAATAAGTAAACTTTTCTATATGTTTGAATCTATAAGATTTTCTAATTATGATTAATCAGGTGTACAGAAATAGAAAGGGAGACACTTATAATCTTAAAAAAGAGCCATGGCAACCTTATTAACTTTTTTTTTGTAAAATCATTAATTTGAATACTTTATAAATATACACTTAAGTTGGTAAAATAAATCCTATTCATGTTTTTATTAATTTTATTTAAAAAGGAAAAGTAGTATTTATATTTAACCTTTAACACATTTAATTTCATAGCTGAGTGAAATTAAGAAGCTTGATTAATTTTGCATTTCTATTCTATTATCTTAAGGCATATTTTGTGTCATTTTTAGGCTAACAAGATTTCTAAAAACAAAAATCGATTCTATCTTCCCAATGTATATCTGGGAAATATAAAACTAGTGGAAGCTTGTTTCAATGGAGTGGACACTGGAAGGTCAGGGAAACTTTTGTATCAGATGGTGGCTGAACAGGATTTATCCAATTTGAATGTTCAGGACATACAAAATACACTAGTGATGCTTTTAGTGGGCAGGTAAGTATTCTCGTTCTCTACCCAAAATACAGTAATAAACATCCTTACGATTGACATTTTTATATGCCAAGAAGTTTGAAATGGCATGCAAGGTTTTCATTAAAAAGAAAATGAAAAAATATTATCAAAAAACTCTATCTGAATGAGGGCTTAAGAGACTCAAATTCTAAAAGCCTTGGACATAAACACTGCAGCTATTCTCAGTACTCTATTATATGATTTATTTATTTTACTAGATCAGGAAAATAACTTTGATGCTTTATATTTTTGACTTTTTTTAACAATGAATTTCATTGGAAAACTGCTTAAAAGTCGGCTTTATACGTTTGTTATTCTGAATTAGTTGCCTTTATCTTTTAAATTACAAAAAGGCTAATAGGAAACCCTGTAGGACATCCATGTAAAAACAAAGGATGTTTTCTTCATGAGTCCTTCATCAGCAACTGTCAAACCAGAAGACGAAAAATGACCATAATATAGGCTTCAAACTAAAAGCATTCCTTTTTACCTGACTGACAGTAACTTTAAACTATCTGCTTATTTTGTCTTCTCTTTGTCTCTTCTTCATTAGCTAGCAGCTGATAAATGACTCTATCTCAGCAGAGCAGACACACATTATGACATTATGATGACAGACTGAAAGTACTGATATGCCACATATATGAATAGGCCTATATATAAATATATCATTGCTTATGAGCTGATGTCTAAATTAATCATTTATGGCCTGCATTTAGATTGCCTTTTTGTCATTCAGTATCCCATGTACTTTAAAACATTAATTGGATATTCGTCGTTAAAATTTTTAGCCAATTAATGTGCCATAAATTTTGAAGTTTCAACTTGTATAGAGTTGCTGTGCCACTTGTCATTGAGTGGCCTGCCAATGTGCCATAATATTTTACCAGCCAGTCAGTAATTTGCCAGTGTAACTTAACTAATTGCATAACAAGAACTTTTCCAAAAGAAATCAGTTATCCTTTTAGATTTCAAGAAAATGTGATTTCCTATCCAAGGCTAGAGGACAAGATACCAAGCCAATAATTTAAACAAACTTTTCCTAGTTTTTGAAGAATGTTTTCATACTAATAACATACATAATTTAACTCTTTTCATCAATGTTTTACTACAGTGATTTCAACCTTATTGACTACATTCAAAAGTTGTGTGGACCCAATCTAAGCTATGAGCTGGTGGAGAGAATACTAGTTTTGACAATTGTTGTCATGCTCAACATTCCGAAAGAGTTGGTTTCATCAGATTTTGAAATACCAATCAGGGTCAAACTTTATAATGTACGTTTTTTTTCTCAATATTATATGATCTCAATATTTTGTAAGTTTAGTTTAAGTTTCCCCCTTTCAGAATTTGCGATCTATGAGGCAGATGATGTTAAGGTCATCTGTTTCTTTGGCCAAGGGTTAAGAGCAGAGTGTTATGTGGCCAGCACAATGACCAACCGCCTTTACTTTCCCCAACTAAAGTCAGGTACCCATTAGAGTTGGGTGGACTCAGGGGTGCCCTAAAAATCCTGATTTGGATTCCTGTAGTATTCACTTTTGTGAACTATGGTCCACGGATGAAATTAATATATATATTTTTTTTAAATTTCAAAACGATTACATAATTATCAGGCTTTTATATTTTAGTTATTGATAATATTTCTTAAAAATACTCAAAACATAACACTTTGAGAAGAAAATGCAAGGTACAAAATAGGCTGACTAGTGAAAAATAGTTTGTTTTTTCCCTATAATTTTTAAGTCAACAAGTTGTTTTCTAAAGTTGATATTGTAACGTACTTCACTTCTCAGGCCTTCTGCTCACACTGCTTAACATAAACACAAAACATCTAACTCAAGAACTTAGCAACAAGAGCTTCAAAAAAAACACAGTGGCGGTTTAATGACAAACACTACAATCACAGCCAATAAACACAATTGGCTCCACTAACTACAAATGCTTAAACACAATGGAACTGACTAACTAAAACAACAGTCTCTCTATCGCGTATATGCTACATTTTCAAAGCCTGTTCATAACACCAGTCCTAACTGCACGCTTGCTATCTGCTGGACTGAAACTGTCTCTCTCTGTTCTAACACACCGCTCTAGTCCAAACTTTCGGGTCGCTTGCGCACAGCACAGGTCACACTAGGGACAGCCGTTGATCTGTGACCCGCCTTCGTCTGTGCGTGTCAGTGGGTCTCACACATATACACATTCAGTCTTCCGCTACTGGAGATGTAACAATATCTATGATATCTATTTTCCAGAACACTATACAAAATGCATCAAATTTTTTAAGTTTAGTTTATTCTATTTACAAATATGTCTGCTGCAAGTTAAATAATCTTTTTTTGAAGTAATGGCTGTATTATATAAAAGATAAGAATCAAGAAAAAAAAAAGGCCTACAAGAAAAGAAATGTATTTGAATATACTTTTTAATCTGCAAGTTATGTTCTTTTTGATTTTCAGAGTACAATTAGTTAGAGTCCTTATAACTTGTAAGAAAAGGTGACTCAATCTTTTTGTAATCCACACAGCTTCTCAGTCATTTCTGTAATCTAACAGTTTACAGACACTAGTGCTATTTTTTTCTAAGCCTATCAATGACAATAATTAGTAAAATAAATAACAGTTTTCTTCCCATGATTTATATCAATAAAAGTCATGTTTTTATTTGTTTTTTTGTAATTTCAAAGATATGTTGAGGTAAATTTTTTAACATATCTTTTTTTATCTACTTCAATGAAATTTATTCTAATGAAAATTTCTTTATTTCTTTTTGCACAGGTCAAACATAATGATTCCATGCCAGAAAGGTTGAAAGTCTTAATTAAAAATATCCACAAAGCAAAGAGTTACCCAGACTTAGTGACAGCCATTTCATTTTACTTAAGCAGTCAAGGGGACTTTATGATGCAATATACTTGGCTGGATCGCAAGAATTTTCTACTCTTTCCATATCGTATGGAAATGAAATTCTATCCACAGATGGCTTTCTTTAAAATGCCCCCTCCTGTATCAGTGGACCCTGTCATGGTATGTATTATGATTAGCTTTGTAGGCTATATATACTTGAACTTTACGATGCCACCATCATATGCCTGTACAAAAAAGGTGCCAAATCAGGCTGCTGCAATTGTCATGGCATTACATTACTGTCAGTAGCTGAAAAAATCCTTGCCAAAGTACTACTTGACACAATGACCTACATCATTGTAAGCAATGTGCTCTCTGAAAGCTATTGTGTATTTCAGGCTGGTAGAAGTAGGGCCGGCCTTAGGCCTTTGCAACCTATGCTGCCGCAGTGGGCCTCGCACTTTCATAGGCCCCGCACTAATTCTAGCTTTAAATCAAACCATTTTTACCTTATTATTATTATAGAGTTACCAGATCCTCCTGATTTTCCAGGACTCCTGAAATAGCAAAATATACAAAAAAAGTCATAAAAATCTCCTGAAATTATTAAAATCTGAAGCCTTATACAAATCTCCTTAAAAGTAGACAAAATTGTCATTCAATATGGAAAATGCCCATACTACTCACAATAAAAAAAAATGACATTGTCAGCTTTCATTTAAAAACATAATAATAAGGCAAATTTAGAAGTTCAAATACTTAATTTACTTTAATAGTCACTAGCATATAAATATAGATCTAAATCTATCTTAAACTCTTTAAAACAATCAAAAGCAATAGTTGTTAGTTAGTCGATAGTAAATCCAAAAGGCAGATCTGAATGTTTAACGGCTTTTTGTTGGAAAACTACCATCTACTATTCACTATTTATCCTTATCCTTACCCAGACTAGGTCCCGTGCAATCCGTTTCGCATAGAGCCCCGCAATCTGTAGGACCAGCTCTGGGTAGAGGCACATTGGACATGATTTTCATGTTGTATCAAATTCAGGGAGTACAATCCTGGAGTTGTATTTTGCATTCATTGATACACCAAAGCATTTGACAAATTCAGTCCCATTGGCTTAAGGTGGATTCTCAGCTTGAATGCCCTCTAATATTCATCCCCATTCTGAAGCAACTGCATGAAAGTCAAAAGGTCAAATCAGATGCAATGTTGAACTATCAGCTTATTCCCCTACAGAGAATGGTGTGAAGCAGGGTTGTGCTTTCTCCAACACTCTTTACCATATTCTTTGGAGCGATACTTTATGAAATGAAATGATGCCTGCATGAGGACATCTACATCTAGTTCTGCACAACATACAGCACTTGTTCTCCTAAAATTTAAAGAGATGATTGCTACTGAGCACTATGTGGATGATTATATCCTTTTTGCACACACTGAGCAGGAGATTCAACTTGTTCATGAGTTTGCTGAGACCGCTGCCTCGTTGAGTCTGTCTGTCAACCTCAAAAAATGTGGACACTTCCCTAATGTTGTTGACCACTTTACCGACTTGGGCAGCACAGTGTCCAACACTGCATCGCTGTCAAGAGAAATAGACAACCATCTCACAAAGACCAACAGCGCTTTGAATCTTTGAATAGGTCTCGTCACCTAACAACACAAATCACTGTTTATAAAGCAGTGGTTCTCACCAGACTTTTGTATGGCTCTGATCCTTGGGTTCTCTATCAAAGGCGTTTAAAGCTCCTCAAAGATTTCCATCTAAGGTGCTTTCACTCCATATTTCACAATCTTGACATAGAAGAGACAATTAACTGATTGGATTAATTTAAAACAGTAGCTGACTGTCACGTAGTAGACATCTGTCTAAAAATCCCAGCAGCTATTTTTAGTCTCAGCAGCGCTATTTTTAGTTTGTTCCAGGAATCTCAGTCACGTGATCTGCAGACGTCTTAATTCAAATTTGATTGGTTTGAATAAATTAGCTGTCAAAAAAGAGGCTGGCTGGAAAAGGCGCCCAAGACAGTCAGGGTTTAGAATCTGTTGAGATCAGTCGTGTATTTTGTAGGTCTAAGATTTTAAGAAAAAGTATGCCTTTGTTGATTCACAAGCTTTATTAATATTTATTTGTACATAGCTGTACTTATGTTGGATTTAAATAAAGGTTCCTGTATTTTATTACTAAAGCATTTACTCAGTTGAATCCTAGATCGTCTTCGTCAATAATATTATTCAAAATAAAATACAATCCCCGGCGTCACAGCTCTCGTGACATAAATTGGCACCAAGAGAGTTATCGTGACACTGACATACAAACAATTTTAAAACATATAATTTTTTCTTCTCCTTAAGAAATTAATAGCGTTTTCTTTCTCTTTGCAGAACACAAATGAAGGCAACACACAGATATCTGACCCAGGATCAAAACATTAAAGGCAGCCCAAAATGATGGACTACTATGCAAAGCTAAAAACTACAATCTTTTGTGTTTACTGAAGATAATGTTATTCTTTTTACTGATTTCCATCTAAGGACTCTATATTTTGACTGCACAATAATGTTTAGATATCTTAAAGTCTAAAGTCTTAAGTCTAAAATCTTATTTGAAGTCATGTTTATAATTAGCACATAGTTTCCTAATATCAAATGTTTGTTATTAGGGCACATTTTAAAGCTACACATTTATTTAATGTATCATTTGGTGATGGATTATGTTTTTAAGGTTTGAGTTTGATGTGCATTATTTTGTTTATAAATTTGAATCAGGTAGAATAAATTATTTGATTACATAAAATATAAATTTGTCCATATAGTGTTTGAAATTATTATTTATATTTCTAGTCCCGTCGTATTCACAGATTTTATTAAGTAAACTCAAACCGTCTATAAAATTAAACATCTATCTTGATTAACTTATTAATATTGTATTTATATATAATATTGTATTTGCTTTTCATTGATAATTTTACAATATATAGTATTTCATAATAAGGTCTTTTGTAAAGAGTTATGACATGTAATGGGGTGATGTAATTTTAAATTATCATTTTATTGTACAACACTATGTGATGGTATTTTACTGGGTTTTTTTTTGTATGCCCTACCTTTTATTCTCTCATGTTTGAATAAGTCTAGGAGATGTGAACATTGACATCCACAACCCTAGCTCTTGTTAATAAAGTTGTGATAATATATTTTTAACATTGTGATATATAGTTCAAATGAATATTTCTATCATGGCAGGATATATCATGGCAGCATATATCATGGCAGTATATAAATTCTTTGGTATGTGCTCCTTAAAAATTAAAAAAAAATTTCAATATTTTTTTTGTTGGCTTGTTTTATTACCATATTTATTTGGTATCCATAAGAAGTCGATCAATAAAGTCATGTCAAGGTACACAACTCTACTAGACTAAATAGTGTTTTCTTTCTATTCTGAAAGAGCTTTAGCTTATCGTTCTTTAATTACAAACAGTAACACTGAAATTTTCCAAATCCCAGACCTAAATCAGGCTACAGTTAGTCGTTACTGCTACTTGATTCATATCGTTGTATTCCACATATTTCACTTATCTGTAACAAAAGTAGACGATACTTGATTTGCGATCAGTAGGTTATTCATTGAAGCTAAATAGGAATAGATCTAAATTGTTTTGAACCAACTGAAACGACAGAACTCTACTATGAGTCTGTTCACGCGTTAGTGATACTTTTTCGTTAAACATCTTTAACGAAACGCTCACTACAGTGGTCTGAGGATACATATTCAAAGATGGAAAAGTAAAAAGAAAATTGTTGCACATCAATGGACATGTACATGTCCGACGTAATGTTACTACAGACCTATATGTCATATATATATATTGGGGATATATAGAGAGTCTACACAAAAATTTTATGGAACAGCTGAAACAAAGTGTTGTTCTGTTTAGATTCTTATATTCTGCCAAGTCACTGGTTTTCCTGGCTAGCTCAGGCAAACACATTCCGTGGTCTAATAGAACTAGGGAAGAAGGAGTATTTGTACAAATTTGTCCTAGCATTTGGAAAGAGGAATGTGCCTTTATTTTTGTGTCTTTCTGAGTATTTTATTAGATTTTGTATTTGAAGATTATGGTTCAGTACTACTTTACTTTTGAGTCTTCTCTCCTATAGGCTTTATAGATTTAGTGAATTTACTAAAGGTGTTACTCTAGTCAAATGTGAATATTCGTTTGTTATGAATCTAACTGCTCTATTTTGTGTCTGTTCCAGTTTCTAAGTGTTTTCTTGTTCACACGCTGCCTGCTGCCATCCCCCGTCGTCCTGCGGGAGGTTTGGACTAGGAAGTAAATTAAATCTTCAATTTTGAATGAACAACCGAAACATGTTGAACATCTGATGAACATTTTACTCATCCTTAAACAACCATATTAATAGAGCCACACTGTGTAGTATCCGTCTGTTTCAGGTCTTTGTTAATTATAGCCTGAATAAGTTTAGGTCCAAACTGTATATGTTTGTAGAAACATTCGATCTCTATCAGTAATATTGAGATTTACAGAATAATGCTGAGTCTTCAATTTAATCATAGATTTGAATATTTCATTAAGTGTATAGGGAAAAACGAATTTTCGACTTTCTGGGTCAAGAAAAGCGATTAACCCTTAAAGTGCTGAACTGTTTTTCAGTGAGTGCATACCAAAAGAAATTACAATTCTGATGTTTAGAGGTTAATCTACCAAACGCGTTTTAAGGGTTAAGAATATGCCCTATTTTTTGATTGATTTTTTTTTCCCTTGTGAAAATTTCACAAAACATTATCTTTAAAAATGGAAGCAATGAGAAATTGTCTCCCTTCGATTTGATTCTAAACAACCAATGCACAATTCTAGACCGCTCATCCATTTTTTATTGTATTTATAATATTTGCATTTTGATTTAATATCAGGTGGCCGAGCCTTGCTCGGTTAAATAATTTCATATACC
>JADKLZ010043539.1:0-15471 GCA_021533235.1 Biomphalaria straminea
AGGTATTCAAAGATTGCTAAGAAGAAGATTATTTGATTGTGTTCAATAAGAAAGACACGTGATTTTGCAATATTTATTTACACTTTTTAAGTATTTTCAATAAGTTTTAATTAAATAGAAAATGTTGACTATATTTGAAGTTAATTTTTTTTTACAATGTACGTTGAAAGTTAAGATTTTGATGTTGAAAAAAAAAAAGTCTCTTATACAGCGGTTGGTCGCGATACTTTTAGGGTCCAAAGAAGATTTGTCAGACGTAATCTGAAACCTAAGTGAATTTGTTTTTACTTATTTTTTTCTCTTAACTTACATTTGCTGCGCTTTTTGTCTTGACAGTAACATGACAAAGTCATTGTCCAATAACCTAAATGCACCTTACTATGTTTACAACTTCATTGTACACTTACCTAAAGATTTTAAATTTCAATAAATACAATAAGGTTTAGATGTTCACTAAAAGTACTATTTTATCATTTCCTGTTTCGTGCTTAGTGGTTATTTCTCTCCTGACTTATGAAGTGTTAATATTGTTTTATTTAAACATATTTTTCTTATTATTACCTTTAATTACATGATGTTCGTTAGCGAATTTTCAAATAAAGCTATTTACATTCAGAATCTACATCAACGTCCTTTTTGAGTTTATCTCTAGATAAAAAAATTCAAATCAAGGTCAAAATAAATATTATTCGATCCCACTTGATAGGTAGCCAAGCAGTTTTTTTGCCACTAAGCCAAACTTGACACAGATACGATTATACTCTTTTTTATGTATTTTCTTCACGTGCGCTGTGGCTGAACGGTAAAACGTTTGGCTTCATAACCGGGGGTCCCTTTTGAATCCTGGTGAGGACTGGAATGTTAATTTCTCGATCTTCGGATGCCTCTGATTTCACCCTGTGGTAATAGGTAGGCTAGTTTTGGAAAAGTAAGGGCGGTTGGTTGTTGTGCTGAACACATGACGGCCTCGTTAACCATATCGTCTGTCCTATAGATCGTAATGTCTTAGAGGGGAACTTTACTTTTTTTTTTGTTGTTGTGATACGAAACAATGACCAAGATTATTTATCTTGGTCTGATATTATTCACCTAAAAGTACCTTTTTATGTTTACAACTTAATTGTACACTAGCCTCGGGGTTGGCAACCCGCGACTTGCGATCCACATGCGGCTCTTTGGGTCTGATGCCTCTGAGTTTACCCTGTGGTAATAGGTAGGCTAGTTTTGGAAAAGTAAGGGCGGTTGGTTGTTGTGCTGGACACATGACGACCTCGTTAACCATACCTTGGTACTATCCTAGACAACAAACTAAATTTTACTGCAAATACTGATTATATCAGCAAAAAAGGGCAGCAAATATTAAGATTACTGAGAAAACTGTCCTCTTTTAATGTTAGTGAAAAGGCATTGGCTATGTTTTATCACGCCCACATCTGCAATATTTTAAGGTTTAATATGACAGCCTGGTATGGCAATCTGAGCATTAGAAATAAAAAGAAACTCCAAAGAATTCTAAATGCTGCTGGTAAAGTTATCGGAAAAAACCAAACCTCATTCGGGCAGCTGTTTGAGACAAACATTCACAAAAAAGCTAAAAAGATTCTGGAAATAAAAAATAAATCACCCTTTGGGTCAGGATTTTGTGATTTTACCATCACAAAAGAGATACAAGACACCGATAGCAAAGACTAACAGACACAAGCTCTCTTTTGTTCCCCTGGCGGTGAAATCATTGAATAGAAATAATTTGATATAAACATTAACTATTTTTTCACATGTAAATTTTGAATGAGTCAGGTATGAATGTTTTTTTTAGGCTTGATGTTTTGTTTGGTGTAATGCACAAATTGTAAGACAAATTTCCTCACGGACAATAAAGATTATTATTATTATTATTATTATTATTATAGATCGTAATGTCTTAGAGGGGAACTTTACTTTTTTTTTCTTTTTTTTTTGTTGTGATACAAAAAATCACCGATATTATTTATCTTGGTCTGATATTATTCACCTAAAAGCATTTTTTTATGTTTACAAATTCATTGTACACTAGCCTCGGGGTTGGCAACCCGCGGCTCGAGATCCATATGCGGCTCTTTGGGTCTGAAGCTGCGGCTCTTTAGTTCCACACGTAAATATTATTTATTTATTTGATAAATCAAAACATTTTATAAAATAGTTCTGAATCTTTTAACGATGATTACACAAAGATTCGATCTCTCATCCACTTGTACTCGCATCTTACCACACCCCTCCATACGTGTCGTCAATGTTGTCAGTCCGTCAGAATCTCTCAAATGACGCCATCGTCGGATGCTTCTATTAAGGTTTCAATCCACTTTCGACGCAAGACGAATGGCGTCTTCATTACGTGCTTTGGCTGTCACGGAAAGTTTGTTGTTTCAAGTAAATGAGCTAGAAGCGATTATTTTCTCAAACTTAGAAGCCATCTACAAGTAATGCTAATCGGGCAAGCTTTGTGGTACCACTAGAAGTTGCACAAAAAGGTAAACCATTTACAGAGGGAAAGTATGTCAAAGACTGCTTTCTACGAGCATCTAAAGAACTGTTTTGTGATTTCAAAAACAAACCAAAAATCTTTAAAAAAATTATTTGGAACTATCCGCTTAAACATAATAAGATAGAATATTTAAAATGTCTTCAAGTGTAAGATTTTTACAGGTGGAAGATATACAATTTTCTTGTGTCCTATCACGTGTTTGTCTAGCAACATAAAGACACGGCATATGTTGCCCATTTTGTCACGCATATGTCTTCTTAAGATCCAAAAGAATAACTTCAACGATTGTTACCGCTCTCCGGACAAACTGGAGGGAAAGATATAGTGCATAGAGTACGAAAATACATTGAAAACAATTAGATCGATTTAAATAAAATCGTTTCTACAGCAACTGATGGAGCAAACAATATAACTGGAAAAAATAAAGGGGCAACAACAATTTTTTTTCAAAGCAAAATAAACTATGAAATTCTTAGATTCAACCAAGAAGCACTTTATGCCCAAAACGATTCTAACCAAATAGTTAAAGTAATTACTTTGGTAATCAAGATTGTTAACAGCATCTTGTCAAAAGCACTGTACCATCGTCAGTTTAAATAATTCTTAAACAAAATGGTTTTTCAGTATTCTGAGCGCCTTCTTCCCAATAAAGTGCGATAGCTTCCAAAGAGGTGTTGAGACGTTCTGCTTTGTGCTTTAAATACAAACATTCTTAATAACAGAGAACTGTTAATCCCTGTATTAGAAAACAACAGATATTTACAAACATTTTGTTTTACGGTTTATCAAATTAAATGAGCTAAATCTAAAAGTGCAAGAAAAGGGAAACCCGTCATATTTTTGGGTAGTAGAAGAAGAAAAATTAATTCTTTTTGTAGATAATATTCAGAGAGTTAAGATACTTATTTTTACTTACTTATTTATTTTCAATGTCTAGCTTGAAAGCAGTATTGCTATAAAATCAGAGCTACTGTTGACACAAATTACATGAGCGCAGTTTAAAAAAAAAGATTAATTTCTTGACAGATTTGAGCAAATCAGAACCAAAAAACCTTTCTAGTATTCCTAATAAATCCTCTCAACAAAAATTTACAAAATCCACATTGAAATTGATACGTAATCTCTAGAAATGCAATTGATTGATTTATATAGTAAACCTTTATGAAATGGACAATTTACAGTGTTAAAAAATTAAGTTTTAAAAGTTGGAGCTAAAGCAATGTATGAACATAAGTCAACAAAAGTTTTACGAAGTTGATTAGCGCATGGAATTAATCATCCAGATTGCTAAATTGAGGTAATACGGAGTGCTGACTATCTTCGGATAAAAAAATTCGTGCGAAAAAGCTTTTTTTTTTAAATGAATATAATTAAAAGCGAAGTAAGACGCCTACTAACAATTGAAAATTTAGAATCCTGTTTGAAACTAAAAACAACAAGTTATGAGCCAAAAGTATCCGAACTTTCTAATACCATGCAAGCCAACGCTCCCATTGAATTTGATTGTAGAGTTGTTTGTTATTAAAGTTCAAGTCAGTGTTTAAGAAAATATTGAACTGCTTTAATTGTTACCAAAATATAAAATAATTATCTTATAATACACATATATTATATATTTTTTTGTGAAAAACACTACTTATATATAAATAGATTTATTTCAGTTAAAAAAAAAGTATGCGAGTACTATTTATTGTTGCAAGAAAAACTTTGCGGCTCTTCAAAACTTTATAATTTTGTAAAGTGACTAAAAAGGTTGCCAACCCATGACTAGCCTAATGACACATTTCTATGTTTACAACGTCATAAAACTTCATTATCCTCTAATTATCATTGAATATGGCCCAATTAAATTGACAAAGGCTTATAAAACTTACCTGGAGTTAATTTAATATTATGTGTTAAAAATATGACAACTTGTCATCGCCCTACTAAATAGCTTCCCTTGTTTGTTTCTATTAATAGTTTATAGTTGTGAAATTGGTGTATTTTTAGTAATGAAAAAAAATCTTCTTGCATAGTTTATTTTAGAAATTAAGTATGGTTACTAGTCAACAAGATGTAGTGAAAGTGAAAGAAAGCATTAGGTCAGGGGTCGGTAACCTTTTGAGTCGGAAGAGCCAAAAACTACAATTTACAAAATTGTAAAGTTTTTAAAGAGCCACAACATTTTTTCTTGCCAACAATAAATAGTACTCACACTTTTTTATGAAAAAAAAGAATCTATTTATTAATATATAAGAAGTGTTTTTTCACAATAAATTGGATAATATAGGCCTATGTATGGCATTATTAGATAATTATTGTTTCTGTATAGGCCTAAACTAAAAAAGTTAAACATTTACTTAAAACACTAACTTGTACTTCAATAACAAACAACTGAGCAAACAAATTCAATAAGAGTGTTGGCTTTACGTGGTTTTAGAAAGTTTAATTAAATTTGGCTCATAACTTGTTTTTTTTTAGTTACAAACATGACTCTAAATTTTCAATTGTTAGTTTGCCGACCCCGGCGTTAGGTTTCTTAATGCGGCCTTTAACAATAAAAGGCATTCAAAATGTGTATACATTGCAAATTTTTGAATAGCGAACTAAGAAATGTGAAGAGTGTCCAAATACATCTCTATTTTTAAGTAATTACAATACATTTCAATATAAGCCAATAATTTAGCTAAAAAAGTACAGTTTTCTAATATATAGTATATTTCTTTTAAAGTGCCATATATATAACATTTAATTAATTCAAATGTAATACTAAAATTAGTTGATATATGAATATGTTTGACTTTTTATCGTAAATTATAATCTTTTTTTAAGTTCGTTATCCCCCCTAAAGTATTGTCATTTATAAACATATATTCAACATTAGCAATGGCTTAAAAATTTACTAATGAGAGACTTACACATTCGTATTGTTCGATTCGTACTTCCTATTAGCGAAAATATGACCGTGAGTTGTGTTTTAGATGCGTTGCATATTCTATTTCTGGACGTTTCTAATTTTCATTTTTACTTGTTAGTAATTGAAGAACATTTAAAGCTTTCCCTTCTACTCTTTAAAGTTATCCAATCGGAATTAAATGAATAGTCTATTTTGTAGTGCCAGACAATGATGTTGATGCCCAAGAAGATCCAACAGTTGTAGTCTGTTATGTCATGATGAGGAAATTGAGCGAAAACTTATTTGTTTAATAGAAAGTAAAATGTTTGCTTAGAGCAGGGGTTCTCAACCTGTGGATTGCTACCCCTTGTGGGGTCGATTGACGATTTGTCAGGGGTCGCCTAAGACCATCGAAATAATATGTATTGTATTTGTCTATTCTTCTATTGCTGTGTATGTGGGGAGGAGGTCTCGGCAGAGTGGGGGGTTGTAATAAGGGGTCGCAGAGCTTTATAGGTTGAGAACCGCTGGCTTAGAGACTGTGAAGTGACTATTAAAATCAACTCTAGGATTTAGGAGGTATCGAAAGTAAAGCGAAGAGTTTTGACTGCTCTAGAGTAACGTCAGATTTGGTTTCTGAATTAGATATAGTTAGATTATACGACATTCCTCGGTTTCATTCACTACTTATTAAACTTCGTAATGTAGGTTATTTATAAGCATAGACTACCTTCATATTGTTAGACTTATGCCTGTGTTATTTTGTTGTTTTTTGAGAGAGAATGGTAACCTCGTTTAGAGATATCTGCACCAAACGTAGCCGGAAAGGGAGGGGGTCAATGTTTAATTTTAGATATGATTTTGTTTATTTTAGTTGAGATTGTAAACTAAACTAGCACAGACAAGAGGATTTTGAGTCTAAAACTTCTTACCACGGGGTTTTTGCAGTCAAAACCCCATCTTCTAAAAAAAATAATTATGCCAACAATCCTCAAATTTCAAATGATAGCTAAGGAAGATTTTGATTTATTACCCCCTCCGAAATCAACGGAAAAAACCCTCTTCAATATAAGACTATCATACATCAGTCACAAGATTCTATGAGTGTAGCCAAGAGGAGTTTTGTTCTTAAAAACACCCTCTAGCGGGGTTAGGAGCTAAAAACCATATCTTAAATCAAAAAAAGAAAATTACACACTTAAAATTCAATGAAAGTAGCCAAACGGATTTTTTAGTTTAAACCCGCTTTCAGAACGATTGGATGCTAAAAAATACCTCTTCAAAATTAAAAAAAATGCAACTTATGCACTAAAAAAGCAAAGAGCGTATCCCCTCTTTAGAGGGGTTTGATGCTAAAAAAATACCTCTTCAATATTAAAAAAGCAAATTACACAATAAAATTAAATTCAGCGTAGCTAAGCCAACGGGTGGTTTGAGTTTAGGTCCCTCTACTCCATATGGCGTTTTTAAAGTTAAAAAACCATCCAGGTGGTTTTATAGAGAGTTTTGAGGATGAAAACCTCTCTCTTCAATATTGTTAAAGCAAATTAGTTACCAAATTATATGACCGTAACTTAATGGGTTTTTGAATAAAAATAAACAACTCCAGAGATTTTTTAGTTTAACCCCCCCAACAGTTGATTTTATCGATAAAACTTCCATTTTAGATATAAAATTTAAATCTAACTACAGTCAGCTAAGTCCAATAGCGTAGCCAAAAGAGGTTACATATTTCTTCCAGTAGCGGGGATCCATTAATAAAGCGTAGTGAATAGTCATCTGTCGAAATTCAAAAACACTAAATGTAGCTCAAGAAAGATAACCAAGTTATAGAGCTCGGGTCTAAATCTAGAAAATCCTATGCAAAACTGGGAGTCCAACCTTAGTAAGGTTGTGACAGAGCGTCGCATGAGGTTTGCTGTACATGCTCTCCGACAAAATAATACGCATAATATAAGTTGTGATGACATCCTAGTACAATTTGACACCACACTATTATGGAGGTCCTCTAAGCAGGTGGAAAGGGGCTTTAGAGATTAACAGTTACAAATTTTTGTGGAAGCACCTTGCCGGCAAATGCGCCCGAACGGCGCTTGAAGGTTTAATTTAGTAAGAATAGCTGATTAAGTTTTTGAAACAAAAATTTAACAGCAGGATAATAGTATTTTCTTGAGTTGAGGGGTCCCAAACATAGGATGCATAGTCTATTATTAGCCTAACTAAGGTTAAATAACATATTAGTTTTAAGTTCTTTATATTTATAGAGATTTCTCCGTATAAACCCTAATGCTTTGTTTGATTTTTCGATAGTTTTATCAACATGGGGATTCAATGACAGTTTTTCATTCATGATAACACCTAGGTACTTTGCGATTTTAGACTGTGATACTGGTTTACCATGAATAAGATAAGTGGAATTAACTATTTTTTTTGTGTTGTTGTTGCTCTTAATAACTGACAATCTGTGTGTGGAAAGATATGTTCCAATTTTATTCCCATTCCTGTAATTCATCTAATTCTCTTTGTAAAATTCCTGTGTCTTGTGTGTCTTGTTTTATTGCTATATATATATACTATACAATCGTCTGCAAATAATTTGACTTTTGTTCCTTAACTAATGCAATTTGGTAAATCTTTTATGTAAATTAAAAATATTAGTAGACCTTAGAATGTTTCTTGTGGTACCACTGAGTTTACTGTTATTAATGCTGATTTAGAGTCCTTTTTATTACAAATGGTTCTCTTCCTATCAGATAAAAATTAATCCTCTAATGTTATGGACCATTAATGCCGAAATATTTTATAATTCTTACATTATGACAATTTTAGGACTTTTTTGACAAAACTAAGTAAAGATAGTTTTCCCTTTTTTATATACAAACGAAATTAACTCTAAAAAAATAATAATAATGTTTTACCAAATATCTTGCATTTGAAATCTTTTTAGCTTTAATTCTTTTTCAGACGAATGATATTACCCCTTCCAGGCCAACAAGCATATTGCATCTTTATATAGTGACATTGGAGTTCTAGCACGAAATTTCGTTCATCGATTTTGTAATTGCGAAATACTTATGTTTATTTACAAATATATCATTGTCTATTATGTAGTATATATTTCGGATCATAGTTACATTAAAAATCAATATTTCATCTTCGATGGAAATTGTCTTGGCTGAGCAAGAATTAATATTTTTTCCACATATTTACTTTAAAAAATTATAATGGTCAATATATAGTTTTCTCAGTGTGACCAATGAGCCAGTATCGTTAAGATCCATAAAGGTATGAACGAATATTGGTATTGTAAAAAGAAAGATATATAGCTCCTTCTTCGTGTTCGAAGATGAGCACATTTCTCATTTTCTATGGACTCGAAGATAGCTGTAGAGTTCAATCCTCGCCTTGAAAAGCCGGCCGCATATGTGGCATGGGTGGGTTTTGTCGGTTGCAGATGGGCCTGCTTTTTCTCTCTGCTTTCTGTTGGTTCGGCGCTCTATCGCACTGGCCACACTTCTTGCTTCAAATCTTGAAACTCCGAGACTCACAGCTTCTGGCCATGCGGATTGATCTAGAGCTAGTGCTTCCCAGCCAGGAATGTCGATACCGCATTCCTGTTACAATGAATAATTGTCAATAGTATGAAAACGCTTGTCTGCCCCTTGAATAGCTATGTATCAGTCTAAAGTTGTTTAATCACAGAAACATAGATCTTCCCTTGTCATGGGCGTATTCAGTAGGGGGGTTCTAGGTTCAAACCCCACGTCCGCAAACCTCATGCGACGCTCTGTCACAACTATGGTAAGGGGTGGACTCCATGTTCGCCAAAGGATTTCATGATTGGGACCTGATCTCTATAACTGACTGCTAAAATCCGTCTTAGCCATATTAAACAAGCTTAATAAAGATACAAGCTACAGAGGTTTTGAATTAGCTTTTGTGATGGGAATCACTATATAAATCCGTTTTTTTTTCCATGTGTTACAAACACTAATGCAGATAGAAAGGAAAAAATAAAACTTTCCTTGCTAAACTAAGATACAAATGAAACATTTCTGGAAGTATAATTTTCAGGAAATTTTTTTTTTACTCGAAATATTTCATCTCAATTATTGCCTTCACAATTTATAGTATCAAAATGGGGACATGTTTTGGAATTTCTCTCTCTCTTTCTCTCTCACTTAATGTTTTTTCCTTAATTTCTTTTAACTATTTTAACCGTTCGCAAATTTTAATATATTTGATCGTATGGTCTAACTTTTGATCCAACGATTCTATGGTTTTTTAGTCTCATAATGGTCTAGTAATGTAATAATCTATTATAAGCATGTCCCACCTATAATACATTTGTGTTTCTAAAGAAAAACAGTTTCTCCTGTTGTGTCACTGGGTGTGGTTTGAATGCATTTTCCTGAAAAAAGTTTTCGTCTTAACTAGGTCACGCTATAATAGAAAAACTCTGGTATTATGATTGAAAAGAGACATTTAGGTTCTATCAATAAAAGCCAAAGTTCAATAGAAAGATTAGTTTTCAAGGTCGAAGGCTCTGACAGACTATTTGAAATAGAATTTCTACAAGACAGAACTAGCTGAACAGCGCTACAACAAACGTGAAACCATGGCTTAATCTCAATAGCACTAACTGCATGACATAATTATATGTGGCTAAGTGATAGAAATAAAATTGCAAACTAAATCCAGATATATATATATATATATATATATATATATATTTATTTATTTATTTATTTATGTGAAGTTATAGTTTCTTATTGAGTCTTGATTCATATAAAGATAAATAGCAACAGATAAAAAATAGAGTACATTTGACACACAATACCACGTTTACACCAAGACTAATAAAAGCAAGTGAGCATATCATCTGATCCAGATGCTGCCTCGTCTCAATTAAAAAAAAATGTATTTCTATTTGCACACTAACGTTTAGAGGGCGCGGTGGCTGAGCGGTAAAGCGCTTGGCTTCCGTACTGGAGGTCCCGGGTTCAAATCCTGGTGAAGGCTGGGATTTTTATTTCGGGATTTTCGGGCGCCCTTGAGTCCACCCAGCTTTAATGGGTACCTGACATTAGTTGGGGAAAAGTAAAGGCGGTTGGTCGTTGTGCTGGCCACATGACACCCTCGTTAACCTTAGGCCACAGAATCAGATGACCTTTACATCATCTGCCCTATAGACCACTAGGTCTGAAAGGGAAACTTTACTTTACTTTTACACTAACGTTATGTAAAACCACATTTTCTCCATGTGTTAATCTTATAGCGTTTCTCTCTCTCTCTCTTTTTCTCTGCCTATCTCTCTCTCTCTCTTTCTCTCTGCCTATCTCTCTCTCTCTATATATATATATATATATATATTATTATTATTATTCTAACCAGCTTTTTACTGCTGAGCTGTCAGCTCTTTTGCAGACTGTACCAAGAAAAAATAGTGTGCTGTTTTTTTCAGTTGCTCAGCACTGCCATACAGGGTGTTGGTTATGTTGGGCTGTAGTGGTAGTAGGGTCTGCCTAAGGTGGATTAGGAGGGGGCATTCAAAAAGGATATGGTTTACAGTTTCATAAGGGTGGGAGCAGTGTCTACAATGTCTGAGTTGTGTGGGATTTATTTTATTGAGATGATAATTTAAATGAGGTTTATGTCCTGTTCTTAGTTGGAAGATTGTGCATTGCTCTTTGCGGGGGAGGAAGTTAATACTGTCCAATTTGTTATATATTGTCACATATGCCATTATAGATTTATGTATATATTTCACATGTAAAAGAGTATTTGTAAATGGAAATATAAACCCTCGACATAGGTCTCGGGAATTAATTAACATGACTCCATACGAGTTAGTGCTCCAGGTTTTCCCAGTGATGTTTGAGCTTTGAACTTTGAATTCTATTGGTTGTTTTAAAAATAAAGACATTTTTATTAGCGCCAGAGATTTGGCGAGGCACGTGACGAGAGTACTTCCGCCCACCAGTCGATGAAAGAATTTTGTAGAAACAAGACGTGTAATTAGGAGCTCTGTTTAAATGCATTTGTATTACGATTTCACTTCATTGATCTATCATTGTACATATTTGTACTTACGTTCCATATGATTAAAGTTTCTTGAGTTTATTCTACAAGAAGTATTTGGTTTTGTGAATCCTAGATCTACAATTATTAAGTTACTTCAATTTAAGATTACATCAACCACGTGCTCAAGATAGAAAGATTCGCCCGTCATCCACTTCATCAATACTTCGTTACATATGGCACTCTCCGATAAAAGAAATATGACACCAGTCCGACGAATATAATTTGGCACAAAATTTATACAAGATCTAGGACCAATTTCTAAACTCTTCAAAGGAACTTCATTCGTATTTTACGGAGGACAAAAATTTCTGTGTTTAACAAGGTCAGTTGGTTATCGATAATTATTTTTACTAAGATTATCGTTAGAGTTACGTCTAACTCACGAAATCTATTATATGTAATTGGCAAAGGCAATAAGACCAATATACATAATTACTGGCATTATTATTAAAAGACCAGTCAAGCAAATAACTGGCAGTATTCAAAAGACCAGTAAAGCAAATAACTGGCATTATTACAAAGACCAGTAAAGCAAATAACTGGCATTATTACAAAGACCAGTAAAGCAAATAACTGGCATTATTAAAAAGACCAGTAAGGCAAATAACTGGCAATATAAAAAAGACCAGTAAAATAAATACCTGGCATTATCAAGAAGACCAGTAAATAATCATTGTCTGGCACAAAGTAAACGGAAGACCAGATTTAACCAACTGTTAAACCAGAACAAAAGTACTCGGCTCCATAGATCTATATATTAAATCATCGACTCCAGTAAAATACAAATTTACTGTAAAGCATTTTGAGGCATCCAGAGCTCTATTACTATATCATAATTATATCTGAGATCAAGCCAAAATCCAGATATTTAACATTTTGCTCCAATACAAGAAACATAAAAATCAAACATGGCTTCCAGCTCCGGTTCTAGAGCACAACGAATCCTTGAACTGATGGAACTAGTAAAAGAGAAGCAAATTCCCAAGCCAGACCTGTGGGCAGAGAGAATAGAAGAGAAAGAATATCAAGAACAAGCAGAAGAAAAACAAAGGCAAGAATCTGAAAAACAAAGACAAGACGCCGAAAAACAAAGACAAGAAGCTGAAAAACAAAGACAAGAAGCTGAAAAACAAAGGCAAGACGCCGAAAAACAAAGGCAACATGAAAAAGAAAAAATGGAATATGACAAACAAAATAAGGAAAACAAAGAAAGTATTCCGAATCAAAGCCAATCAAATATGACCGATAAATACAGACTGATGAACAAAATACCGGCATTTAATGAGAACATTGATAACATGGACTCATATCTCATTAGATTTGAAGAGATAGCAACCACATCCGGTATACCTGAAACACTTTGGTCAAGTTCACTCCTCACTTTCTTGACTGGCAAAGCTGTTAACATTTGCTCCCAACTGTCCCAAAATGAACGCAGCACTTACCATGATATCAAAGAAGCTTTACTGCGCCAATACGGAGCAACCTCAGCCAACTATAGAAAGAAATTCTATAATGAAAGGCCACAGCAAAATGATGATCCTCAAATATTTGTAGCCAATATGTCAATGTGGTTTGATAGATGGGTATCCATGGCCAAAGTAGAAGAAAGTTACCAAGCTCTTCGTCAACATATTATCATTGATAACATCACACATGCTCACTCAGAAGATATTCAATCATACATTATTGAGAGAAATCCCACTGATATCCAGACATTAACCAAGATCATAAGACAATATAAGGCAGCCTATCCAAACAAGTCAGTCAAACCATCAAGTGAAGAAAATTTTGTTTGCTTTGCCCAAGACAAAAATACAAGATATAAGCCAGATGACAAAGTCAAATGTAACAAATGTCACAAACCTGGACATTTCACTTCTCAATGCCGCAGCAAAATCATAGAATGTTCATATTGCCATAAAAAAGGTCATCAAATTCATGAATGTTGGAACAAACAGTCAAGTTCAAAAAATCAAAATTTTGATAGACCCACATCACCAACTCAAAGATACACCAATAGAGAACAATACTATGTCAACAAATCAGCTAGCAATCATGTACCAGATAACAATCCTCGCTACAGAAGTCACTCCCAAGACTCCAGACCACAATACGCATCAAACAACTCATTTAACAGAAACAACAACAATGAGCACTCATCAATGTTAGTTATGGCATCGTCAAAAGGACTCACATGTTATCCAGGCTTCGTAGGAGACAAGAAGGTGGAAGTTCTTCGCGACACCGGAAGCACGTCCACATTAGTACATGAACGCTTCGTCCACGCAAACCGTTTAACAGGCAACTACGTCAAAGCCACCGCTTTCAACGGAACTGTCAACAAGTTACCTGAAGCCATCATTTGTGTTACTACACCGTTCTTCAGTGGTCAAACAAAAGCCATAGTAACACCCAACCTACCAGTGGATCTAGTCATTGGAAACATAGAAGGAGTTAAAGAGTGCACTCCTCAAGAAATAATACATTGGACAAATGTCATAGACCAAACTCAAAGAAGCAATGAAGTGATCACCAGATCTATGTCCAGACAAGAACATTTGGCACCTGAAAAAGTTGGCCAACATAATTGCATGACTATCAGAAATACTCAAGTCATACAGAATGTAACAGAACCAGTTACCAGTTCACTAGTCAGCAGAAATCAAGAGTTCGAACATCCAACATGGACACCCCCAGTTACATCAAGCCCATCCCCACCGGTCATACGTCCACCTCCAATTCCCGAATGTCCATTGTTGAAACATGAAGAGCAAGATTATATGTCCAGAGCCCTCAATAATACAAGAACTCTTACTACCCAAGCTAAAATAAGTCAAGACAACTCATACTACAGAGATGAAGAATTCAAGGAAGATAACTGTAACATGAAACAGAAAGATATAAAAGAAGATACAAATAACACAAATCTACCAGAACATAAAAATGAATCAAATGTACAAAAGAATGATACAATTCAAACCAAGAATAAACCAGATCAAAAGACCAGAATGGACAACATTGAACCTATGATTTATGACTCAAGCAATTCAACATGTTCAGACCAAACCACTACTTGTTCCTCCCCACCTGTCAGTACATGCCCACCCCTATCTGAGACTACATACCCACTAATACCCAGTACTTGTCAATCCCCAACCACTATTGATGACTACATGCCTCAAGACTTAAACAAAGCTACATCTGCTTCAATATATACTACTACCTTGACAAATGTAAACAATCCAAGCCACAATCAAGAAAAGTTTAATCATCCAGAACCAGAAATTATCAAAGAAACTTATCTTAAATCAAGTTTAAGAACAGACAATGTATCTTACAATCAAGAGTCTTATCAATCAGAACAAGAACCAGAAATCAGAGTTTCAATATCAGACACATCAGAAAGAAAGAAATCAGTACAACCTGACTTTGTTACTGATACAAACTTTACACATAAATGTGAGTCAACTAAAGAAAGTTCAATCAGGAACATTGCAAGTCAAAGAATACTACATGAGCATAAGAAACTCAGACATTTTATACAAAGAGACAAAGTCAGATTATTGTTACCTGATCTGAGTAACAAGCTGTTCTACAAATGGCAAGGTCCATTCACTATCATCAGAAAAATTTCAAACTTACTCTATGAAATTAAAATCAACAAGTACACCAGAATACTTCATGTTCACATGCTCGAACATTATTATGAATCAGATGAAGAGGACACCATTGCAGAAATCCGACAATTCACATGTCCAGCCACTATTCTCGAAGAAGAAGAACAAGAAACATCATCAACACCCACTACTGAGATAGATGTTGCATTGCCAACTCCTCATCACCTTGACAGTCAAAACGTCATCACACAGGATGACATACCACTACAAACTTTGAAAGTCAGTGTCATACCCAGAGAACATACTGAACTTTCTACAAGCGTTCCTAACACATTCCCAGTCCTATACATTGACTGTTATTCAGAATG
>JADKLZ010043567.1:0-13605 GCA_021533235.1 Biomphalaria straminea
AACTGATCACCCAATCCAACGAAAAAGCAAAAGAAGGTAGAGAATACAATGGATTCCTTGTAATCACAACAACCAGAAGAAAGAAAAGACTTGATGGGAAGTTGAGTTCTAATGTAGGACTCAGTAGGACTGTCAATAGAACTGCGATTCAAACGTGTTGCGACAGAAGAGCTGGACAGATTTCATATGGGGATGAAGGACAGATTACAAAGGCTGGAAAGAAAATGGATACCTTTGGGTTTCTTCTTGGACCAAGACACCTGTTGGATGATGACAAACTGTGTTATTTTTTACTGTTTGTATGATGAAATAAATGGCAAATCGCTTGTTCAATGATGTCAATGATGCACGAGCACTTTTCATCAACAAACCAGTAATACAATCACCAATAGGCTCAAACCTTGCAACATCCTCTGAATACCGCTAATTCAGGCCACTTCCATTGCGTCATTAAAAAAAACTATCCCAGGAGCACAATGACGCAAGAAAGGCTTATCATGGCTTTAATGTCAGTGGTCACAAATACTAGAAAGTATTGATGTAGATGGTGTTATAGATGTCTTTGCTGCACAGAATGCACCATGTCACAAGGTTATTCAATGTTGAATGATGTAATGTCCTTGTGATGCCGGGGATTCAATCTTCTATTAAAATAATTAAATTAATGTCGAACTAGAATTCACTGTAAAAGATTCTTTGTAGAAAATGAAACTCTGGAACTTTATTTGAATAAAACGTAAGTACAGCTTATGTACAATAGTAGATCAACAAGATGAAATAATATAACATAACATAGGCTTCTTTCTTAATAAAACTTAGAGATGTTAGAATACACAACCTTTCAGTAAGACATTCATGCACCGACTGAAAATCTCACGCAATTACAGTCTCTGGGCGGAAGTTGTCATGTGACTGATGCAACCGACTGATGCAACTTCTAGCCAATAGATTTTAATTTCTATCAAGACAAAGAAAAGCTAAAAATAACTCTCGTGCAATACCAATATAGAAATCAACCCAGAATGGCATATGTGACACACCACATGAAGCGATATGAATCGAGATTTATGACTTGTGCATTATTTAGCTAATAAACAACGGTATTATTCATTAAAAGAGTCTTAATGATTTATTGTTTTGGTTAATTTTACAGAAATACTGAACCAATTTGATCTTGGGCTTATATCTTTTTTGTGTACATTATATCATGTCATATATCGAAAGTCAAAATGCAAGGGGCCCCCAAAGAGGTTGGTCCCCCCCGGGCCCCCGAACCCCTAGCTACGCCCCTGATTGTTGGACACTATGCTGCCCAGGTACGTGAATTGGTATTTAACTGTCAGTAGCGGGAAAAAAAGCTTAAAGGGAAACTCTCATAGTTTTTCAAATTTTAGTGAATGACATATTTAAATTCTGCGTAAAAAGTTGTAATAGTAAACATTATGTCATTTTTTATTTAAATGCTCAGAAAATTTTATATTTAATAAATTAGACAGTAAATTCTTCACATCTCAAAAAAACGGGGTTCTGCGAGATGGTTATAGTTTTTAAAGACGTGACGTCACAACTGAACCTGGCTAAGTTAGATCTATACCTATATCACCGATAAACTCTCTATAGATCTAGATCGCATTTATTCTTACGCTTCACGGCTAGATCTAGTCTCCACGTTGATTTAAAATTGGTCTTTGTTTATAAACAAGGGCGTCCGTATCAGAGCGCTGCTGGGCCCTGGGCGAGCGTCATGCGCGGGGCCCTTAGCCTTAGCCGTAAGGATATACTATATGTACCGTAAACTCATATATATATCACGCTAACGGGCTCATCCGTCTCTCACGCTGTAACAATAACAATACAGTATCTCCGCCTTATATACTTCCATACACATCCCAAGACCCGACTTATACGGAAGGGCTATACCACAGGTTTAAAAAAAATAATTTAAAAAATACTCCTAAGTTGTTTTTGTTGTTGTTGTTGTTTTTTATATATGGTGACACGGGGTTTTCCCAAAGCTGCAAGATGTCTATTCACAATAGCCTATTGGGGGGAAAAAATGCGTCATCGTCAAAGTTTCTCGGAGCCTATTGGCCGAAATAGCTGTACAAGTAGATCTATTATACATCAACTGGTTCAATACATAGGCTAGGTTACAGTACCAAATAAGATAAAATAAGATAATTTGATCCAATCTAATAGAAATTACGTTTGTTTACAATTGACAACCTCAACATAACTACTGTACAAAAACAATATTGATGAAAAATTCGAACATTCACATCTTCTTCTTCTTCTTCTTCTTCTAACCAGCTTTTTACTGCTGAGCTGTCAGCTCTTTTGCAGACTGTGCCAAGGAAAAATACTGTGCTGTTTTTTTCAGTTGCTCAGCACTGCCATAAAGGGTGTTGGTTATGTTGGGCTGTAGTGGTAGTAGGGTCTGCCTAAGGTGGATTAGGAGGGGGCATTCAAAAAGGATATGGTTTACAGTTTCATAAGGGTGGGAGCAGTGTCTACAAAGTGGGAGTTGTGTGGGATTTATTTTATTGAGATGATAATTTAAATGTGGTGTATGTCCTGTTCTTAGTTGGAAGATTGTACATTGCTCTTTGCGGGGGAGGAAGTTAATACTGTCCAGTTTGTTAGGCATGTTCATTTCTTTGTACATGGCTCTGCCTGTGTTTCCTGTAGCCCATTGGTTAAGCCACTCCTCTTTGTAGTTGTTGATTAGCATTGACCTTAGGGTGAGGTAGTTGACAGGTCTATCTGGTTGTTCCATAGATGATCCTGCCTTTGAGAGCTTATCTGCCCTTTCATTTCCCATGACACCAATGTGTCCAGGGATCCACTGTAATATGATGTTGATGTTTAAATTGGTCATCATTTGGTGTATTATCATTTTTAGTGTTGTCAACTCTCTTGGGCTTTTTGTGGTGTTGCTGTTAAGTGCTTGAAGAGTGGATTGTGAGTCTGTAAAGACAACAATATCTTATGGTGCTTGTATTCCTTCATGTAATTTATTTTCGACTGTCTGCAAGGCTATGGTAATTGCCTCAATTTCAGCTTGGAAGTTTGAGCAGTAGTCGCCACAGGGTGCACTTATTTCAAAGTGTATGTTTTTGGGGAAGACCAGGAAGGCACCAAGACCGGCATTGATGGTGGCTTTGAAGGCTGATCCGTCTGTGTATATATGGATGGTTGTTTTTGGATAGCTTTCAATTGTTTCAAGCGTGCCTACTTTGAGCTCCAGTGGATTTGATTCTTTTGTCAGAGTATTATTTATTAGATGTGTTTTAATTGTTGGTTGTTTATAGTTAAGTCCAGGAGTTATGTTTGGGAATCTGGTGATTTTTTCTCTGTTATTGGGTAGATGGTGTTTTAAGGCTAGTTCGTCAGTAATTTGAATCAGTGTTCTTTGCTTTTTTTTATTGTTTTTCCTATTTCTCTGTGTTAATAATTTATTTGGATGGTCATCCTCCAACCTTCTGTATCTCTCAATGGCTTCTAAAGCTGCTCTGTTGCGCCTTAACTTAAGAGGTTCAATATTTGAGTCTATTTCACAGGCAGCTGTGGGAGTGGTTCTCATACCTCCACTGACCAGACGCAAGGCTTGGTTTTGGACTGCGTCCAAAGCTGACTGATAGGTTTTGTTGGCAGCTACTTGTATGGAGAGGCAGTTATCCATGACAGATCTGACATATCCAGTGTATAACTGTCTTAAGGTTTTCTTTTCAGCTCCCCAGGATGTTCCTGCTAGGTGTTTCATTATGTTTAATCTCTGAGATGCCTTTTCTTTTAAATCAGCCATAAAGTGTTTTAGAGACAGTCTTTGGTCTAATTTTACACCAAGATAAGTTGGATTTTCTTCTTTATTTATTGGCTGTGAGTCTATTTTTAGGATGTAGTTTCTTTTTGCTATTTTGTTACTGTGGCTAAAGATTGAATAAACTGACTTTTCTTTGTTTATTTCCATTTTCCATAATTTTGAAAACGTGGAGATAGTTGTGAGGGCTCTGTTTAATTTGGATCTAGTCAGCACTGGATATTTCTCTGTTGTCCAAATTAGGAGATCATCTGCGTAAAGTGCCTTATTGACTGAAATGAGGTCTGGGAGGTCATTCATGAAGATTAGAAAGAGTGTACAGCTAAGGGCTGAACCTTGCGGTAGGCCTTCTTCCAAACTTTTTTTACTAGAGATGGCGCCTTCAAATCGGGTTTGGATGGTTCTGTTTTTTAGGAAAGCCCTGATCCAGCTGTACATTTTTCCATGGATGCCCATTTTTTTCATCTTCAAAAAATAAACCTTTTCTCCACACTCTATCATAGGCTTGTTGCAAATCTATAAATACTGCTGTAGTGTGTTTGTTTTCGTGGAACCCTTCTATTGTGTCCTGGATAAAGCGAAAGAGGTGGTCTTCTGTTCTACTTGCTTTCCTGAAGCCAGCTTGTGCGTTGTGGAGTGAGCAAGTGCTTTCTAGCCACCAATAAAGTCTGTTATTAATCATTTTTTCTGCCATTTTGCCAATGTTTGATGTTAAAGATATTGGTCTATAGCTTTTAGGGTCTCCTGGTGGCTTATTTTTCTTGAGGATGGGTATTATGTTTGCGTTTCTCCATTCCTGTGGTATGTCTCCTGTTCTCCATGTATAGTTGATAAGATTGAGTATGCAGTTTTGGGCCTGCCATCCTAGTCCCCGGATCATTTCATTTGTTATTTTATCTGGTCCAGGGGATTTTCTTAACCTAAGGTTTTTTTGGGCAGTTTTGAGCTCATATAGAGTGAAGGGAGCGTCAAAGATATGACAGCTGACAGTTGGAGCTTGTTCTTCTCTTTTTAGGATATTGCTAAAAGCCTGGTCCAGTTGTTTTCTTGGTTTTGTCTTATTTATGCTAGCAAAGTATTTGTTGAAGGTTTCTGCCTTTTTTAGATTTTCTGTAATTAAGTCATCAGTGTCTTTTAATGGTTGGGGGTTAGTAATTTGCTTTTTTCCTGCTAGCCGATGCAGAAGGGTCCAGGCCTTTCGACCATCCTTGTTTAGGTCTAATTTTTCACATGTTGTGGTCCAGTTTTTCTTTTTTTCTATTTTAATTTTGTATCTAATTTGACCTGTTAATTTATTGTAAATTGTCTTGTTCTCTCTAGTGGGGTTTATTTCTACAGTCTTCCTGGCATTGTTTCTCTCTTTTACTAAATTGTTCAGTTCTGGTGTCCAAAAAGGTTTGTATTTTCTGACTTGACCTCGAGGAATGTGTTTTTTTGCTGCTGCTAAGATGTTAGAGACTATAGTTGCATAGGTTGTGTTCACATCTGCCTCGATTATGCTTGATAGTCTTGAGTCTGTCTCTTGTGAAAAAGCTGCCCAGTTTGCTTTTTTATAGTTCCATCTAGTTGTTTTTCTGTGTTGGTATCTACCTGGTGTTCCAATATTGAGGAGTATAGGCCTGTGGTCACTACCAATGTCTTCAAGAACTGTAAGTTTAGAAGAGTTGATAATATCTGTAGAGATAAAAGTTAGGTCAGGTCTGCTAGTTGTGTTGTGTGCTCTATGAAGGAATGTTGGAGGTGATGTTTTATTTTGCAGAAGTTGGAGGTTAGAGGCATTTGTTATATCCTCTATTTCTTTGCCACGTTTGTTGTAGTGTGGGTAGCCTAGGGATGGTGTGTGTGCGTTAAAGTCACCAGCTATTATTGTCCTTGTGTAGTGTGGTAGTTTTATGTCTATTTCTGCTGTTGAAGATGGTGGGCAGTAGAAGTTTTTGATAGTATATTTGGTTCCTCCTCTCCAAAGAAGTATTTCTTGCATGTCTATGTCGGTATTGTTCTGTACATGTTTTACTGTTGCTTGGGTGTCGTTTCTAATGAGGGTCATAATTCCCTGACATTTGGTGCAGAGGCATCTGTACTGTGTGTAGCCTGTAATATTTATTTTTTTCTTGGGCAGTAGTGTTTCTTGTAGTATCGCTATGTGAATATCTTGTTTCTTGAGTATGTGTTGGAGTTCTGTTATCTTGTTTTGTAGGCCTAAGATGTTGAGTTGCAAGAGGTTTAAATGTTTGCTGTTTGTCTGTTTTTTTATTTCCGGTAGCTGACTTATCGCAGGCTGTCCCGGAAGAAACTGCCATGCGCAGACCTTTTACGAGGCGACGTCTGAGCTCGTATGAATTTTTCTTAATTTTTCTTGGCATTTGATGTAGGCTGGGTGTTCCCTCAGGCTTTTTATATATTTTCCCCGCTTTTTAAGGGAGTTTTCAGTCCTGGCAAAAACTGCTCCACTACCGAACTAAAAAGGACATCTGGGTTTGAAACTGTATAAAAACTGGAATATCCATGGGACAAGGTGGGGTTGGCCAATGGTCCATTCTCCGCCATCCACGGGGCTCTCCAATTGAGACTATTTTTGTAAAAGAGAAGCTTAAGGTGGACTGTGCCCTGGGTATGCCCTGTGGAATCGTCACATCCTGGATCCAGGCCCCTTCACGCTATCACATTCACCAGTTCCAGAAAAAAACTTAAATGATGGGTTTATATCCAGTAGTAGAGTGTGATGGGACATAGACCTCTGTCTGGAATAGTGCAGTCCAGACCTCCGTCAAAAAGCACCTAGAGGGGGGGAAGCTCCACTATTATTCGTCCTAGTGAAATGAAATGCAAGTGGAAAGGCAGTGGGGTTATTATTTACTCTTGGTCATTTCCAAGCCCCCGATACCCACACGGGGGAGTCGCCACAAAAGTGGAGGTTTGGAGTCAGAGTTTTCCTTCTCCTAGATGGGTTGCGTTATTCAGCTGACGTGCCCCATCATCACGAAGCTAAAACTGGTTTTGAGGCGCCAGTGTTCCGCCTTTCACCCCTTCTCCTGTCAGTTTGTAAGAACAGGTTCCGCCGGATTTTTGGAAAATCACACGTGAAGGCCAGGAGCTGGATTTGACCGTCAGAGGCATTTAGAGACGCAAGCCATGGGAGCATTTCTTGGAAAGTGGGAGCTTATCCCCACTTTCACCCCCGGCATTGACAGCCCATTGGAACCCAACATTCACATAAGAACACACATACACATTCACAACCAGCGCTTCATGGATTTGACTTCTATGTAGGCCTACTTCTCGATGACGACAGCTGACCTCGTAACACTCTGACCGAAAGTGGGACAAAGGAGTTTTTAAATCTTTCAGTTTTAGTCTTGATGGAAAGGAGACGACCACTTCTCATACAACCTCAACACTTTTTTTTTCCTTTGCAGACTAAATTAACAGTATATTTAATGTATACGTATTAATAGTAATAGGCGAGTAACTGGCGCCTTAACCAGTAAGCTTCGGGCAGGAGGGGCTCGTTAGTCATGGCTGGCTAGGAAAACTCTGAATTCAAACCTCTGCTGCCTTGCAGTTATACCCAATCAAGGGAAAGGCTTCGGGAGTCAACCCTGAGGAAAAATCAGGAGCTGGCGACCCAGTGCTACACTCTGGCAGAACCTGCGACGCTGCTGACCCCAAACTGTATCGGCACTGCCGTTCCTTTGGATACATCAGCTGCGTGGAGAGGGGGGAACTGATGTGTGGGCGACATCGTTCCGACCACAGCTTATGCCCAGGCATTCATCTCATGGAAATGAGATGATCCATAGTCGCTTCGCGACTGACGGTGGCCATAGATTAATAGTACTTTTAAAGGTTACTGTTTATCATTAATGATTTGGTATTCGGAGTTGGGGTTAATTCTAGATCTAATAAAAGAAAAAAAATGCCTAGAGTCTATAATACATATTTTAGATCTAGACTAGATCTACATCGGGAGCTTGTTTTAAAATAAATTCGCGGAAGACAAGTACCGGTAGGCCTACTCGGATTAGTAGATCTATATAGCCTAAGATTTGAGAGCACCATTGTGACGTCACACAGAAATTCCGTGAAAATCTGACCGTTTTGGATGCGCAGAAAAATTACGTCAGAAAAACATCAATTACTAATAAGTTATTCTTGCAAATAAAAAAAAAGAATAATATATTCATTATCAGTTAATCAAAACACATATTATATCAAAAATTGTCAAAACCATGAGAGTTTCCCTTTAACACAACAACCAACTCCATAGTTGGCAATGTGCTCTCTGAAAGCGTGTCTGGTTGTACATAGGGCATGAATGCAGGAAACCTGCACATAGCAGAACCTGTACGCTGCCTTCATTGATCTAACCCAGGGGTTCTCAACCTGTGGGTCGCGACCCCCTTGGGCGTCGATTGACGATTTGCCAGGGGTCATCAAAGATCATCGAAAACAATGGATTGTTTTGTATATTCTTTTATTGCTGTGTGTCTGTGCGGGGGGGGGGGGTCGCGGCAGAGTGGAGGATTGTAATAAGGGGTCGACGAGCTTAAAAGGTTGAGAACCGCTGATTTAACCAAAGCGTTTAATACAGTGAGTCGCGATGACTTCAGGAGGATTTTATCTAGGCTCAGATGCCCTCAAAGATTCATCGCTAATCTGAGGGTCAAAAAAGTCAAATCAGATACAATTGTGAAGTATCTCTGTATATAGAGAGAAAAAATTGAAACAAATTTAACATACGGCTCCTGTTCTCTCATCCTAAAAATGGAATTAACAAGAATTGTGGAATTTGTTTTACACAAACTCGTAGGCGGCCCCTTTGAGTCAGTTGTTCAGTCATCATTGGACGCCCAGAACAAAATATGCTAGCTCATTGTGTACGTGGAGATGTAAACAATTTTTTTTTGTAAAGTAAACTAGCTTTAACTTTTATTTACAATAGGCCTACCCTTAAGAAGACAATGTATAGACTGCTTAAACGTAAATCTAAGTAAACTATGAACAGATGTCTCAAAACTATTTTTTGTTATCAGTAGCCTAAATATTTTTATTTAACTAAAATCTTATCTCGTTCCAACGCCTTGTAGACTGTGCGTTTTAAATACATCAGCTTAAATATCCAGTCTGCAGAATTCATGTCTATTGAGCCTTTTTATCATCAATAAACCTTTTCAGAACTTATGTAAAGAAAGGAATGCATTCAAATCAACTGTTACAAACACTGCTGCACATCGGCTGAGGGGCTTCACTTAACACACTAGTTGCGATGTCTTTTCACACTCGTTCCCCTCCCCATGGACATATTTTTACCAACATAACTCTTAATCTTAATCTCTGCCGTGGTTAATAAGTGTCCGCTTATAGCCTACTCGCATTCTATTCATATACTCCGGATTTAGGTTACTACGTGTAAAAATTTACCTTTATGTTAGGCCTACTAAAATATGCACATGAAATAATCTTCTTTTTCTTTTTAATATGGCATGTTATTAGATATTAGTATGTGTTAATAACAAGTGGATTTGTATTAAAGGTTTTGAAAAAAAATATGTAGGAGCCTCCACACAAATTCTTCCATGGGGCTTTCACATACGGCCCTGTCTCTACTATGCAAACATACAGACACATGGCTGACATTTAATATTAATAATATGTTTAGATAGATGTGGTCGCATTTTGCAGGTGGGAGCGGATTTTAGAGATGTTAGCCTATCCCTTAGCAATACTTCTAATGTCTTTTTTAGCGGTCCATGAAAGAAGAAAAGACGCCATTAGTTTTTATGTAAAATGTACGTCCGTCTGTTCGTCCGTCCGTCCCGTTTAGGTCTCGTAAACTAGAAAAGATAGTGAAAATCCGACATCATTCAAAGTTGTGGTGCGACGACTACTTTTTTCTTTTCTAAAAGCGAAAAATCTAATTTTTAAATCACTTATGCAAGCAGTTTTTTCATAACAATACACCATTTTTACAGCTATTTATTATTGATAGTGATAAAGACGTAAGCTCTTTTGTAGGGGAAATAATCATTTACCACATTTTGACACATTTATACAAATGGTTTTAGACTTTTTGTTGTTTGTTGTTATTGTTTGTTGTTTTTTTTTTACATTTGTACGCTATGTAAGTTCTGTCATATAACTACTACATTTACCCAAAATTAATGTTTACTTTTTTAAAAAAAAAAGAAAAAATCTATTTAGTTCTAGAATGAATATAGGTGGTGCATAATTTAAAACAACAATTAATAGTAGAGTTTTTTTTATTATACCCATTGTAGGTATGAAACATTATCTATAGGCCTACTAAAAGAATTTTTTTTTAAAGGAACTGTTTTTTTTTCCTGAGGATTTGAATAACCCTTTACAAAAAAAATTAAGATCACTTAGATATTCATCATAAGACATCAGTTAGCGGCCAGGTTCGCATTTAATTTTACATTCACTTTGGTCCGTTGGGGCACCAAACAAGATTTGTCAACCTTTTCTCCATTCTTCTCTGGAAGTTGGTCTTTGATTGATGGAATTAATTTTGATGTTCTTTTTATATTATTATTTTTTATTATTATAGCTTTTATATGCTTTCATGCTTATAGCATGCTCAGGGTGCTTTGGTCCAATCTCATTTGTGGACCCGTGGGGGGGAGGGGATATCTAGGAGTTGTTTTTCCGTGGTGCCTTTAGGCGCTCAGTAAACACAACTCGAGGTGTCGATTGTCGAACCTCGAACCCCCTTCTTGGTAGCCAAGCCAAGTTCAAGCCGCACTTAGCCTCTCGACCACGCTTCCCACTCTTTCTGAAAATATTGATAACTGCCTGGGTGGATCCTTTCGAGGGCCGATTTTGAGTTTGTGTTTCAGCACAAACTGTCTTTGTAACCATTATTTTATGTTATATTTATAATGCACACAATCGCACTTATAAGATAAAAAGAAATGTAGGCCTACGTGTAGCTTTAGCTTATAACTTTAAGTCTAATCGGGGCCCGCTCTCATTTGAAATGTCTAATACGAAATATAGAATGCATGACGCGTAGGACGTAATCATCTTCTTTTTTGAAGTAACGTCTGTATTATATAAGATAAGATAAGAATCTACTATCGTGTCAATAGATAAATCCAGCAGTATAGTTAGGCCTATACGAGAAGAAAGAAACGCATGACCTAAATGTACTTTGTATTTCGCATTGCCGTTGACGTCTGAAATCTTTCAACTAGATCTAGTCGTTTTCTTGTAGCCTACATTGCTGTGAACATTTTTTTTTCCATCCCATGTTACTCAAACATTCAGTCAAATTTAGCCTATTCATTCGGAAGTAGGCCTAAAGAATGTTAATAATAGATCTAACTCCATTCAAAATTCTATTACATTATAGGCCCTAGATCTAGACTACATAAATGAGACCAGAAACCGTAAGCCACACCCTATAAAAATATAGTTTAGATCGAGATCTAGGTCAATAAAAATGTGTAAATCTTTTGCTAAAAGAAATTATTAAAATGTTGACTACTTAAGCTTTGCTTCGTATCTATACACAACAAATAAACATTTTCGATGATGTGAATGCGAGAGTGTGTACAGTGAGTGTGGACTCAAGATTATATTCTAATCTAGATCTGCTCCTAGTTAGTTTTGAGATATAGATGAAAGTTTACATTAATAATGTATCGAAAAATTTATCAATCATGTTTAACCTGTGATAAAAGAAAAAAACATGAAATTGAAACTGAACCCGAGATCGAGGAGCCTCCTCAGGCTCAGGAGGCTGAACCAGAGAAGCAGAAGCCTGATACTGATATTGAGAAGGAGATACCGGTACCAGTAAGTTACGATAACGTTAGAATTCTAGAAATATTCTAGAACTAGATTTTATGTAACTTAGATTAGATAAAAACTTAATATATATGGAAAGACAATTTAAAGGCTTTGCCTTCGACAATAAAATCAGACTGATGCGCTCCCTGGCCCAGGTCATTGCCACATTTTACTATCCCTATGTGTATGACAATGTGAGTCTTGGACGCTGACTGCAGAGCTAGAGAGGAGGATCCTAGCAATGGAATTGAGATGCTACAGAAGAATCCTAGGTATCACATTCAGAGACAGCATCACAAACCAAGAGATTAGAGACAGGGTTACTGCAGCGATTGCACCTAATGATGACCTGTTAACTATAGTTCCCCTTTCAGACCTAGTTGTCTATAGGGCAGATGATGTTAAGGTCATCTGGTTCTGTGGCCTACGGTTAACGAGGGTGTCATGTGGCCAGCACAACGACCAACCGCCTTTACTTTTCCCCAACTAATGTCAGGTCAGGTACCCATTAGAGCTGGGTGGACTCAAGGGCGCCCGAAAATCCTGAAATAAAAATCCCAGCCTTCACCAGGATTTGAACCCGGGACCTCCAGTACGGAAGCCAATAAGCGCTTTACCGCTCAGCCACCGCGCCCTCTACCTGTTTACTATAGTTTAAAAAAATGCAAGCTCAAAATCTATGGCCATATTACAAGATCTTCAGAGCTTGCAAAGACCTTCCTTCAGGGAACATTATCGGAAAAAAGATGAAGAGGCAGACAGAGAAAGCGATGGGAGGACAACATAAAAGAATGGACAGGCCTGCCATTGAAAGAGGTTTTAAACAAGGCAAAAGACAGGGAGGAATGGAGAAAGATGGTCCATGAGTCTTTGCTTGGTGCCCCAATGGTCCAACTGACTAAGGGATATAATAGGTAAGGTAAAGTAAGATTAGATTGCCAGATATATAATAGATTTGTAAAAAGATCCATCTCATAAGCCTGATAAGATGTTGAGGCCTCTACATAGATCTAGTCTAGAGTGACTAGAGTCTAGATCTATTTTTAGATTTTTAGATCTAGATTTTATTTATATAGATTATAGAATTTTATATTATTTTATATAGTCTAGATAGTGAGTAGATTGTACTTCAGGAATCATTCTAGATCTGATAAAGTATAGGCTACTATCATGTAAATATAATTATAATTAATAGACTTGATCTACAAGAAATCTAGGCTATATATATATATACTATATGTACATCTTATCTTCTTATCATAAATAATACAGACATTACTTGAAAAAAGAAGATGATTACATCCTACGCATCATGCATCTATAGTCTTGCATGTTAACCAATGATTTAAATTCTGCCAAGTCACTGGTTTTCCTGACTGGCTCAGGCAACCAATTCCATGCTGTAATAGCACTAGGGAAGAGGGAGCATTTGTACAAATTTGTCCTAGCATATAGAATGAGGAATGTGCCTTTATCTTTGTGTCTTTCTCAGTATTAAATTAGATTTTGTTTTTGTATTTGAAGATTATGGTTCAGTGTTTGTGTATAATTGCTACTTTACTTTTGAGTCATCTCTCCTAAAGGCTTTCTAATGTTAGTGATTTTACTTAAGGTGTTACTGAGGTGAAAGGTGAATATTGATTTGTTATGAATTTCACTGCTCTATTTTGTGTCTGTTCCACTTTCTTAATGTTTTCTTGAGTTGAGGGGACTAACCAAGGTCCAATAACATTTTTGTTGCATGTCCTTATTTGATTTAAAGGATTTCTTTTAATAAACCCTAATGCTCTGTTTGATTTTTTGATAGTTTCAATATGACATATTGCATTTACATTTATCTCTATTTTCCATAAGGAAATTTGTCTAAAATTTGTGCATTACACCAAACAAAACATAATAACTATAGAAAATGAAATATATTTTCAACCAGTTTACCTCCAACATTACATGTGAAATGTTTAAATCAGAGAATG
>JADKLZ010043615.1:0-15024 GCA_021533235.1 Biomphalaria straminea
TCCTAGGATGTAAACAGCTCGACAAATGATGTCCAAAACTAAAATTCTGAGGTATCCTAAAAAAAAAAAAATTAAAAATTAAAAAAAAAATAAATATTTCGTTAGAATGACTGTACATTAAATCAAATTTAATATAGTAATACACGAATCACCTTCGTATAGGAAATATGTCTTCCATTTATTTAAACTGCCCCTTTCAGACCTTTCGGAATTTGAACCCGTGACCCCCGGTTCAGAAGCCAAGCGCTCAGCCACAGCGCCTCCTCCAATTATTTGATTATTTAAAGTAGCAAACATTTGTGCAACAGACCTTGAGATTACAATCGACTTTCTACTGACTAGGTTGAACATTAATTTCTTTACAAATATCGTCTCTTGAATAACGAAGCTGGGATAAAACAGGGCTATTACTCTTGGGTGTCCATTATTTCCGTACCTGTGACGGCCAATACACATTCAGAATATGTGAAGATTCAGCACGTGACTCGGAGTCCCGCAATGTTACTTGTTTCACCAATGACGTTGGCCCTTCAAATGATCTGTATTGACCTAGTTTAGTTTAGAGATTATGTTAGTATTGTAAATAAAAATATTTGTGCAATGTTTTTAGCGACGGTAAAAGAAGTTTCGCAGTCAGAAGACGAATAACATTTCTGATAAGAAAAGAATGTGTCTAGGGATTTTTCGAAAGATGTATAGTGAAGAGACGGCCAAGTAACGAAAGATTAACAATAATTTACCTCTGTAACTAAACATAAACATTAGTTTTATCAAGTATTTTATATTTTATTGTTGTGTTTCTTGGATGTGTTCGGACTCACATTAGACTAAGTGAAGTTGTGTAAGACAACAAAATCCAAGACAGGACAAGACAGGACAGATCTAAAGCTTGAAAATTGTTCTCTTTTACCTCGTAAGGAACAGGTGTACATTGTGTACTGTCTAACGTACAAGTTTGTTTTCATTGACGTGAACTCTCTAAATAGACGCAGTAGATCCCAGATTTGGTTCAGTGACACTCCACTTGTAGTAGGGGTCTCAACCTGGCATTTCTGAACCCGGGCCCACAGGTACCTTGCTACACCTACAGATGTATGCAAACGCGACATGAAGCTATTTGAAATTGACACTAGCAGATGGGAAAAAGTAGCACTGGATAGATCCACGTGGATAGAGCATAAGAGCAGGGTCTCGGATTGCAGATGCCATACACAAGAGAAGCAGAAAGAAGGCTGAAAATGCAGCTGCGCCTGGGGATTTTATATGTCCAACCTGCAACCGCAGCTGTGTATCAAGGATTGGCCTCTTTAACCACACAAGAAGTTGCAAAGGGAAAAGATTGTCTCTCGAGACGTAAAATGCCACAGAGAGATAATATTCTATAGCTCTATCTGTAGCTCTTTGGTATTTTTGTATATGTATATAAATCTTGAACGAGACTGGTTGACACCTATTAGAGCTGGGTTGACTCACAGGCGCCCAAAGATTCCAAAATAAAAAATAACAGTCTTAACTAGGATTTGAAACCGTGACCACGGTTAGGAAGCCAAGCGCTTTATCGCTCAGCCACCGCGCCTCCGTGATTAATATACATGTAAAAAAATACCATCAAGCTATAAATAGAGATTTAAATAATTAAATTAGATTAGAAGCAAAAATAACAATTATAGAATAAAACAGCCTGGAAAAACTAAGGTCACTATGGCTTGTGAGAGGTCAGTTGGTGTTTACATTTCATAGCAAGCCCGGTAGTGGACTGTCGTTGTTCTGCTAGACATACAAACGGATGTGTGGACACAGCGGTGTGTGACAAGACACCTCCTTTACCTGTTACCTATCCCTTAGTCTGGTGGACCGTTGGGGCACCAAGCAGGACTTGTAGACGTCTTTCTCCATTCATCTCTATCCTTTGCTCTGTTTAAAAACCTCTTTCAATGGTAGGTCCGTCCATTTTTTTAGTCTACCCACCGCTTTCTCTGTCTGTCTCTTCTTCTTTTTCCTGGAACTGTTCCCTGGAGGAAGGTCTTTGCGAGTCTCGAAGATCTTATTATATGCCCATACATTTTTAGCTTGTGTTTTTTCAGAGTAATTAGCAGGTCATCATAGGGTCAGATCGCTGCAGTAACACTGTCTCTAATCTCTTGGTATGTGATGCGGTCTTTAAATGTGATGCCTAGGATCCTTCTGTAGCATCTCAATTCCATTGCTAGGATTCTCCTCTCTAGCTCTGCAGTCAGCGTCCAAGACTCACAAGCATAAAGAAATGTGGCCATGACAAGAATCTTCACACAAGATTAACTATTTTAAGTCTGATAACATGTGACTGGTCATTTTGATTAAATGTCTTTAAAAAATTAACTCTTAAAACAAGTTTGTATATACACATTTTATTTTTTCAAAAACAAAAAGTTAACAATAAAAATCTTTACACATCATAATCTAATGAGTTCCACCTAAAGAAATCTTTTCGCATCCGAAAATTATTGCGCTATAAAATCTGGTACATACATTGTCAAACTATTTTAACCGGGGACTCTTTGTATAGTCAAAACTTTCCACAGACCTCTAAGTAAAAATAAAAACCACCTACATGCATGGTACATCTATATAATTTACAAATTAAAATAAAATTTAAAAAAAATGCTGAAGAAATGTTCATTGGCGATTATTAATTTTGATTAAAATATTTTTTTTCAAGTGTATGATTTGAATGAGGTTGGGTAGATTTTATGAGTGTTAATGTTCGACGTAATGTTTGTAAGTAGCTAACACATATCTACTCGAACACAAATATCCAGGGGCGTAGCTATAATTTTTTCATCGTTTGGGCCCGGGTGGCTTGACCTCTATGGGAGCTCTGCATTTTGCGTAATATATAATTTTTTATGTAAAATAAACTTATTTGGCCCCCCCTCAAAGGGATGCCCAGGGGGATTTTCAAATTCTCCCCCCTCCTCCCCCAACCCTTGCTACGCAGGTGACGGTTTCTTTTGTGATGTGGGTCACTACTACGTCACTGAAGTTACGTTGTACCAAATAAGGAAACGAGAATACAGTCAAATCGTCTGCTATCTGACCTATATTTCGGATGTACATTTGAATCTGTTTTTGTAACCGAAATTTATAAAAGCCTTCTTCAGACAACGATTTTATTTTAATAAGCTGCCCCTGTATTAGTATGTCATTCTTTATAATTGGGATCTGACTTTTTCCACTCCTAAAAGGGTTCAATATCCGATCGAAAACAGGTAAATGAAGAATGTCTTAAAATCCTTGTTAGGTCATAGAACAGTACCCACATTAAACAGCACTGAAGGGATAGTTTATTATTTTAAATAATTGGAACGGATAAACTGGCATTTAGAGCAAAGGTAATTTTAATTGTAAACTTTTCAACTGTCTGTGGACCTCGTTCGGTCGTGGCACGGATTCCTGGGGGGTCAGCGTATCAAAATGTGAGAACTTTTGCTTATTACGATGAATTTTAAAAATATTTGTAAAATCAATTTTTCAAGGACCTAACCTGAACCTTAATTGTGAGACTACTGTAATTTTGAAAAAAAAATGTGTTCAAGCGTAGCATGAGATAAGCGGGATATGTCCTCCGATAGAATGGATCTCGCGCTTCAGTAGTAGCAAGGGCGTGGAAGCCAATAGAAAGAAACTTACTCTGTGATGTAATTTGGCACAGCGTTTCACTGAGGAACTGAAAGCAGTGGACATGAACTAGGAAGTGCCAGTAACCGATTTCTATGAAGGGAGCTTGCCGCCCAATGCGAAAAACTGCAAGGGAAGTTCTAAGTCTTGAACATACTAAATATTTAGAAAGAAAAAACAAATACACCTGAAAATTAAAAGATGAAGGAACATCTTGGTGGGGGAAAAAGCAACTGAAGTTAAAAATATATATTTCTATAAATTTTGTTCCCAACAGTTTTAATTATAGACCAAATATTTCCTAAAGACAATGGGTTTGAGTTATCCTCAATTAATGTAGCTATATAAAGCTTGTTTTTCTCAAACTGTTCTTTGTTCTCTTTGTCCATCGCTGTAAAATTTGCGTTCGCTACTTTGACCTTAAACTGATTGAAGTCTGAGCTAAGCTGTTCCCAATCTTCACAACTGACATTTTCAATAGTTTTTAATTCTTTCACTCTGCATTCGAATTCCCGTAACTCCTGGACAATATTCTCAACAGAGTTAGTATCGCTGCGATTACCTTGACTATTAACAAAACTATGTTGTGGAAGTTTTATATCCACATATTCTTCTAAATCGGACATAAAAGCATCTTGTAAATCTGCACTTTCTGTTGTAGAAAATGTACTGAAATGGTCTTTAGCTACTAACTGTAGGGGGCTCTTTTCCTCAGTCTGTGACTGTGACGCATCGATGTCTTCACATTCTATTCCAATGATTTCTCTTTTATCTTGACACATTTTTAACTTCGTGTTTACTTCGAGCGAAAAGATCTTCAGCGACTGTAAAGGCTGTTTCATCATTTCCTCATCACCAGTCGACGCAAGCAAATTATGATTATACTGAGCAATCTCGTCTTTAATTCGTCCTAATTGGACACGCCTTTGACTTTCGTCTGTTTCAGAATCGATTTCTTGTAACTTTTGTCTCTTGCTTTTAATGAACGCATTTGTTTCCTCTATTATTATAGGCATTTCATATTCAAGTCTCATCTTTTTGAGATCTTTGAAGGCAGAAATAAAATCTTTTTCCGTGTATGGCTTAGCTCTTGGTACATACTGTAAAAGGCTCGTCAATTGATCGTTCTTGGTGTCTTTGCTTTTAGTCTTGTTGTTGAATAGGACGCAATTAAAGTTACATTCATCGAATAAAGTTTTAATGTCTCCACTCTGTTCTTTGCACCAGTCAATAAAATCAATATTTTCATCTTCAGTGTCAGCCTCGAAGTTGTCACCGTGAGTCACCACACAAATTCCGCGGTCTTTTAAGACATCCTTTCCCAGAATGCCTTTCAAGTGTTTGATCGTCTCGCTTTCCTGCTTTGTGAATCGCTGTCCGTATTTTAATACAATCACGACAGCGGAGAATGTATAAGCACAAAGTTCTAAAGCTTGTTTCACTGATTCAACGAAAGAATTAAAGACAACTTCAGGCCTCTTCTCGGTGTCAATTCCTGGGCAGTCGAGGACTGTTATTGTGTCACTGCCAATAACAGCAGTTTCCTTTTGACACTCTAAGGTGTTAGAAGATGTACTTGCTGACGTCTTGAATACAGTTTTACCCAGAATTGAGTTTCCGGTTGCACTTTTCCCATTTCCGGCACTTCCCAGCAGAAGTAAAGTTAGTTCGTTTTCTTGACAAATCTAAAGAAACAATAAAATTGTATTGTATCAGATGATTAAAAAAAAAATATATTTTTAAACTAAGGAAATACTTTTTTTTTACGTGGATACAATTCACATTACGTAAGACAGTGATGCCCAAAAAACACGGCCAGCGGGCCAGATCCAGCCCATGAAATTGTTTCATTCTACCCACCAAAACGTCGGGACAAAGTATAAAAAAATCCCTTCCTCCTTTTCCAAAAAAATAAATAATGGTGAAAAAATGAGTCTAAATGAGGGCCCTCATTTTTTTTATCTAATGTAGTGTTACAATGACCTTTAACATTTCTGAATGGAGATTCTACCATTAAAAGTGAACTAATTGTAACTTGTGGAACATGATGATAGGCATAAAAGTTGGTTTATAAGGAAAACAAAGCTGTTAATTAAAAGAGAAGAAGATATAAACGGCATTACCAAACAAAAATGTCGGCCTTCTCGATTAGAGCCGCGAATAAAAGATTGTTTAATTACAGCTACTATATCCACGGGTTTCAAATCAAATAGTTTCAGCACTAACGTAAGACATTCAAATATATTTAAGTAATAATTTGAAATGTTGAAAATAAACCCAACACAATAATCAATAATCAATAATAAATTAGCTATTGGCAATTAATTATTTTGTTTTGTATCTCCAACAAGCGAAATAACTTTTTCTTGACTAATTAAGTGGTAAAAGTTGAATTAGTCCCCTTTATTATTTGTAGAAAAAAAAAGTTAAGTAACTATAAATAACTATTAAGTATAAATCAAATTTTTATAAGATAGTCCCTGGAACAATGGATACCGTATTGGTTTGATGAGGCCTTAACCCTTAATGTCAAATTCATGTCGTTCACTTTTTAAACAATAAATACATTAAAAAGAGATGAATCAGACACCCATGCTTTCTCGCTCTACCTCTTTTCAACTGGTCCAGATAAGTGATAGCGTATTGAGAAAGCTAAGAGCATGAAATTGCACTAAACAAAAACAATTTGTAAAAAAAAAATATTTCTAATCGCAAGGGTATACTACACTATAAGTCTAGTTCTTTACAAAATTAATTGCATGACTGATCCAAACTAATTGATACAACTAGACTTCATTTCATTTGTCTTTAAATATATATTTTTTTTTATTTAGCTTATTATATAGCCTTTGAAAAAAAGGCCTGGACCCTTCTGCATCGGCTAGCAGGAAAAAAGCAAATTACTAACCCCCAACCATTAAAAGACACTGATGACTTAATTACAGAAAATCTAAAAAAGGCAGAAACCTTCAACAAATACTTTGCTAGCATAAATAAGACAAAACCAAGAAAACAACTGGACCAGGCTTTTAGCAATATCCTAAAAAGAGAAGAACAAGCTCCAACTGTCAGCTGTCATATCTTTGACGCTCCCTTCACTCTATATGAGCTCAAAACTGCCCAAAAAAACCTTAGGTTAAGAAAATCCCCTGGACCAGATAAAATAACAAATGAAATGATCCGGGGACTAGGATGGCAGGCCCAAAACTGCATACTCAATCTTATCAACTATACATGGAGAACAGGAGACATACCACAGGAATGGAGAAACGCAAACATAATACCCATCCTCAAGAAAAATAAGCCACCAGGAGACCCTAAAAGCTATAGACCAATATCTTTAACATCAAACATTGGCAAAATGGCAGAAAAAATGATTAATAACAGACTTTATTGGTGGCTAGAAAGCACTTGCTCACTCCACAACGCACAAGCTGGCTTCAGGAAAGCAAGTAGAACAGAAGACCACCTCTTTCGCTTTATCCAGGACACAATAGAAGGGTTCCACGAAAACAAACACACTACAGCAGTATTTATAGATTTGCAACAAGCCTATGATAGAGTGTGGAGAAAAGGTCTATTTTTGAAGATGAAAAAAATGGGCATCCATGGAAAAATGTACAGCTGGATCAGGGCTTTCCTAAAAAACAGAACCATCCAAACCCGATTTGAAGGCGCCATCTCTAGTAAAAAAAGTTTGGAAGAAGGCCTACCGCAAGGTTCAGCCCTTAGCTGTACACTCTTTCTAATCTTCATGAATGACCTCCCAGACCTCATTTCAGTCAATAAGGCACTTTACGCAGATGATCTCCTAATTTGGACAACAGAGAAATATCCAGTGCTGACTAGATCCAAATTAAACAGAGCCCTCACAACTATCTCCACGTTTTCAAAATTATGGAAAATGGAAATAAACAAAGAAAAGTCAGTTTATTCAATCTTTAGCCACAGTAACAAAATAGCAAAAAGAAACTACATCCTAAAAATAGACTCACAGCCAATAAATAAAGAAGAAAATCCAACTTATCTTGGTGTAAAATTAGACCAAAGACAGTCTCTAAAACACTTTATGGCTGATTTAAAAGAAAAGGCATCTCAGAGACTAAACATAATGAAACACCTAGCAGGAACATCCTGGGGAGCTGAAAAGAAAACCTTAAGACAGTTATACACTGGATATGTCAGATCTGTCATGGATAACTGCCTCTCCATACAAGTAGCTGCCAACAAAACCTATCAGTCAGCTTTGGACGCAGTCCAAAACCAAGCCTTGCGTCTGGTCAGTGGAGGTATGAGAACCACTCCCACAGCTGCCTGTGAAATAGACTCAAATATTGAACCTCTTAAGTTAAGGCGCAACAGAGCAGCTTTAGAAGCCATTGAGAGATACAGAAGGTTGGAGGATGACCATCCAAATAAATTATTAACACAGAGAAATAGGAAAAACAATAAAAAAAAGCAAAGAACACTGATTCAAATTACTGACGAACTAGCCTTAAAACACCATCTACCCAATAACAGAGAAAAAATCACCAGATTCCCAAACATAACTCCTGGACTTAACTATAAACAACCAACAATTAAAACACATCTAATAAATAATACTCTGACAAAAGAATCAAATCCACTGGAGCTCAAAGTAGGCACGCTTGAAACAATTGAAAGCTATCCAAAAACAACCATCCATATATACACAGACGGATCAGCCTTCAAAGCCACCATCAATGCCGGTCTTGGTGCCTTCCTGGTCTTCCCCAAAAACATACACTTTGAAATAAGTGCACCCTGTGGCGACTACTGCTCAAACTTCCAAGCTGAAATTGAGGCAATTACCATAGCCTTGCAGACAGTCGAAAATAAATTACATGAAGGAATACAAGCACCATCAGATATTGTTGTCTTTACAGACTCACAATCCACTCTTCAAGCACTTAACAGCAGCACCACAAAAAGCCCAAGAGAGTTGACAACACTAAAAATGATAATACACCAGATGATGACCAATTTAAACATCAACATCATATTACAGTGGATCCCTGGACACATTGGTGTCATGGGAAATGAAAGGGCAGATAAGCTCTCAAAGGCAGGATCAACTATGGAACAACCAGATAGACCTTTCAACTACCTCACCCTAAGGTCAATGCTAATCAACAACTACAAAGAGGAGTGGCTTAACCAATGGGCTACAGGAAACACAGGCAGAGCCATGTACAAAGAAATGAACATGCCTAACAAACTGGACAGTATTAACTTCCTCCCCCGCAAAGAGCAATGTACAATCTTCCAACTAAGAACAGGACATACACCACATTTAAATTATCATCTCAATAAAATAAATCCCACACAACTCCCACTTTGTAGACACTGCTCCCACCCTTATGAAACTGTAAACCATATCCTTTTTGAATGCCCCCTCCTAATCCACCTTAGGCAGACCCTACTACCACTACAGCCCAACATAACCAACACCCTTTATGGCAGTGCTGAGCAACTGAAAAAAACAGCACAGTATTTTTCCTTGGCACAGTCTGCAAAAGAGCTGACAGCTCAGCAGTAAAAAGCTGGTTAGAAGAAGAAGAAGAAGAAGAAGAAAAAAAATAAAAGAAAAACTTAATCATATAAATTTCTTAATCGTAAAAGGAAAAAGTAACGTTTTCTGGTTAAGACCTTTCGACCCAAATGCCTATCAGGTAAAACTTATCTGTTTCTTGGCTGACAACAGACTGTCTCTCTATTTATTTCCCAAACTCATGACAGATTGGAAAGTCCAAAATTTCAGGTTTGAAATTTCGCTGGCACGTTACTTTGCCTCAACGTGGCGCCCGCGTGAAAACGGCTACCAGAGGAAGTGGCTAGGCTAAAAAGTAACAAAAAGGACTCCCGTGTGGGTGCCCACTGGTGGACGAGAGTCTACACCTTCACAGCGCGTGGTTGAAAGAAAGCTCCCATAACCCTGTCACGAATCCATTCGTCGTTCCTCAAGGGACCGTCTCATTAATGGCGAATCCTGCACAGTTAGTGTGGTACAACATAGGAAAATGGCGGCGGCCCCCTGTATTACTTGGCCTTCGGCCATGATTTCTAGTCCATGCGTCCGGAGTGCCAGTGATTTCAGTGATTTCAGTGCAGTCTTCCAGACAGACTTGTGGTTAGAAAGTTTTGTTTTTTTTTATTTGATATTTGTTCGTTCGGACGGATTCAGACAGGTTTTTTTTTCAAACTTAGAGCTCAAAGAGCCTTAGGCTCAGCTCTTAGACTATCCAGAGGTTTGAAATTCAAGTCTTTATCGAGATTTAAACATTCTATCAGTTAAAAACTAAACATCACCCTTTGGCCACCATTGGTATAACAGTTTTCTAATGCTATTTTGATGAACAAAACTATAAACCACATAATGTTTTACCTTCTTTGAAAGAGGTTGACTCTCTGTTGTATCTTCATCTATTGGTTCCGCCTTTTCTTTCCGTTTCTGCTTGACAGAATAATATTTTTGAATACATTTCAACTTCTCTTCAATTTCTAAAACTTTTGGTGCTTGGGATGGATCGCCTTTAATTTCTTTCAATGCAGTGACGTACAATTGTGTGAGTTCTTCCTCAGCAACAGTGATCTTGCTAAAGAGTGTACCAACTGTAGATTGTCCAGGTTGTGTACAGTGGTCATCGATTGGGACTTCCATTGACTCTTCTTTTCGTTTTTCCAATTTGTCTTTATGGTGGTTAGCATCTTGTTGGTTACAAGCGTCAGAGTTGTATTTATATTGGATAAGAGTTTGACTTTCTCTTGCAGCTATTATAGAATATTGACTTTCTCCTGCAGCTGTCATTGGATATTGACTTTCTCCGGCAGCTGGTATAGGAAATTGATTATTTGCTGCAGTTGCCATGGAAATTTGACATTCTTCCGTATCTGCTGTTGAAGTTAGTCTATGCATCATATGTTTGTTACTTTTAGGTCAGACACACCTGAGTATGATAAAAGATATTTCTGTAATTTGACAAAGATTTCTATACAAAGCTCACGCTGTCTGGGATAAAGCTCTCACACTTTGTTTTCACACAACGTTTGTCGAATCAAGTTGAAACTTTGCATACTTTTTTTATCTGCGAAGACAAGATATGAATTTATAATAAAAATTAAACAATTAGTCAATTAATCACGTGTAATTAAATTATATTGTTTGATACAACAAGGGAAATTGATCCTCCAGTATTCACAGATTTGGTTAAATATGAAGGGTTTAATCTCCTTAAAATATTATATACAATATTTCTCGCACACCCATTGTAGGATGAAATAGAATTCTTTATTGTACATTCTAAAACTTCAATTACCTAAAAAATTAAACCAATTAGTCAATTAGAGAGAGAGAAAGAGAGAGAGAGAAGAGAAAAGAGAGAGAGATAAGTGAGAGAGAGAGAGAGAGAGAGAAATAGAGAGAGAGAGGAGAGAGAAAGACAGAGAGAAAAACAGATAATCAGACAGACAGAAAGATGGTTTTACTTACAAATAGCATTTACAAATGAAATTAAAATATAAAAAAATAATGATAATCACTGGGCAGAGGTCTACAGATGTCTTCCCGTGTGCAACATCGATCTAGTTATACTAGTACATTACAAGCTATTTTTCATTCGCGAACATCCTGAAGAAAGTATAGGCATGTCCTGATTAAATACAATGACAAGACTTTAAAAACAATTGAGAAAATTATCTCGATCAAACATTAGTGATCAAATCCAGACACGCGGCGAAGCACACAATTTATTATTCATATATTGATCACTAATATTCACATTTTAAAAGCGATTCTTCTGTCAATATAGAATTGCTTCATGATAATTATTTCTAGGACCTAATCACAAAGTTGTATTTACTGAAGTATTGGTGAGCACGTTCAGTTTCGTCAAGAACTGTCAAGCCAAGCTAAGTTTCAAGGGAAATAACACACACGAAAGACGGGATTCCCCGTTGTGACTTCCCATTTCTCAGGAAAATGTCTCAGTATTGTAATCAATATCTTAGATTACGTTAAAGAAAATTGTAGGCTTAGTGTTGTTAGTATTCATTTACATTTAAAAAAATACTTAACAAGTTAAGAAGAAAAACTTTTGATCACAAGCAGGCAAACCGAAAAGTTTAGAAATATTTATTTACCAAAAAAATTCTAACCATGCACTGTATGTATCATATAACAACACCGTAATTTATCATTTACATTGTATCTATGCGTTTATATCTCGGACCGTGTGAATAGTCTAAGAGCTGAGCCGAAGGCTCTTTGAGCTCTAAGTTTGAAAAAAAAAACCTGTCTGAATCCGTCCGAGAACAAAAACAAACAGTAAAAAAAAAAAACCTGCGGACCACAGGCCTGTCTGGGAGAGACCCGAGTCAATGCTTATAGGGCATTGCTGTTTCCAATACCACTCGGTGGCACCGGGGGCCTCCACCATCTACCTTCGTTGTACCAAGCTAACTGTGCGGAATCCGCCATTGATGAGACGGTCCCTTGAGGAACAGCGCATGGATTTGTGACTGGTTTGTGGGAGCTTTCTTACAAATCCGCACCGTGAAGGGGCAAGACTCTCGTCCGCCCATGGGCACTCCCACGGGAATCATATTTGTTACCCTTTCGCCTAGCCACTTCCTCTAATGAGCCGTTTCCACGGGAGCGCCACGTTGAGGCAGGATAACGTGCTCCCGATATCTCGGACCTCCCTATAGTATAGTACGAATTGAAACAAACATCTATGAAACCAGAGTTCCTACAAAACATATTGATCTATATTTACCTACTTAATTATCAATATCGATAATCCAAATGTATTTGTTTTTTATGTATTAGTCACTATATCAGTCTCTATCTATCTTTCTAGGTTTTTTCTACCTATCTATCTATCTATCTATCTATCTATCTTTTTTTCTTTCTCTCATCAATCAATCAATCAATCAATCAATCAATCAATCAATCAATCAATCAATCTATCTATCTATCTATCTATCTATCTATCTATCTAATCTAATCTATCTATCTATCTATCTATCTATCTATCTATCTATCTATCTATCTATCTATCTGTCATCTACTTAATTCAATCCCCTGCAAAATAATCTATTATATTAGATACTGCCAATGACCTATGTACAAAATCTACACAAACGACATTTTTATTTGGACCCACGACTTCCACAAGTAGCGTGTTGCTGACATAAACAAATGTTGTCTTGTGATATAAAGACGAACAGGTTTTTAAACAAATATTATTAGTTATTTATCTTTATAAAACTTGAGATGGAATTTTGGTTAAATGTAAGTGTCTAGTTAATAAATCATATTTATAATTTAACTTAACTCTCCACAAACACATTGGATTTGAGCTTCCTTGTCAAATCTGTGCATCTTAAAGAAAGATAAAGCGGGTAACCTAAAGAAAATGTTCAACATCACCTTTTTTTCCTTATGGAAACATGTATAATATCAATTTACTTCTATGTCTCTATTGACCTTAATGGAATACAGCACAGACTAATCTCTGTTCTCAGTACATGTATGTATCTGTTCAACCTGTTTACTCCGAGGTCTTCAAATGTGTCATTAGCCTGCACGTACATAAATTAAATTTAGCAAATTCACGAGACGAGGAGACCCTTTCTGATTGATACAGAACATCACGTGATCATTGCTTAAAACATTAGAACAAGGTCATAGCAGCCAGCTCTTAAAGATTAGCAGTGTGAACAAGTATTCTCATTTTCCAAGGAAATTGTGTTGATCCAAATTTTATGAAAAAAAAAAGGTGAGGTCTTTACAGACGATTCATCTATCAATACATTGTAGCACACATAACAATCTCCTTGGTAGCTTTTGTGTTTTTATAAAGCTTTAAGCTTTTCATTGAACGCATTCTATTGTTATGTTTCTTTCATTTCTGGGTCAGGACGGCTTAACAGCAACAAGTGCACATTATGTAGTTTATGGTTAGTACTAATGATAAAGGGTAATGGCTATGTGGTAGACAGATTGGCTTCCAAAACGGAGAGTCCCGGATTCGAATCCTGGCTAAGACTTGGATTTTTCGGAATGTTGAAAGCACATATGAGTCCACGCAGCTCTGATTCTGGGTACTTGCAATAGTTGGAGAAAGGCGAAGGAGTTTGGTTGTTGTGCTGGCCACATGACACCCTCGTTAACATTAGATAGATGACTTTTTCATCGTCTGCCCTTATAGGTTGCAAGGTCTGAAAGAGGAGCTTTATTATTGATAAACAGTATAGATTTCACGAAAGTTCTAGCAGGTTTAAATTGACTGAACTTTAGATCTTGGGTTTTATAAGAAGAAGCATGTGAAAGGAGACTTTGGAAAGTTTGATACAAATAAAGTCGTAGAATGGTGCGTTACGGTCACCGCTGACAAACATAAGTTGTTTGGCCTACTTATACAAAGGTCTAGAGTTCGAATCCAGTCTCGAGTACAGTTGTATTTGCAGAGCATAAAGGCAACACGGAAACCTCCTCCTAGATAGGCCCACCCCTCAATCCCGACACACCTTCAAAAGTATTTGGAGAAGGCACTCAGTGCCGGATTTAGGTATGTGGAGGCCCGCCTGCCCTAATTAAAGTCTAGCCCTGAGCGCAATGAGTATAGAAAAGCAAGTTAAAATAATATGGGAAATTTTTAGTTTGAGTGGATGGTCTTACCGTTCCGAAAAAGCATTTGTTTAACTGTAAGACACTGAATGATTATTTGAACAAATTTAAATAAGGAGATAACGGCTTGTTTCCAGTCAAATATATGTAACAAAAGAAAAGAAAAGCAGCACTATTCATTAAAGCATGACACTATTTAATGTATTACATATATACATTTTTTTAAATTTGCGCTCACATATTTATCAGATCCGTCATAAATGACGAAGCTTCATTTCTAAAATTTTTATAAAATCTTTAAAATATAAAAAAGACCTTTATATTTTAAAATCCATTACAGTAATGCAAAATGTATAAATATTAGTTTAAAATATTTTAAGAAAGAAAAAAATGTTTTACAATAGCTAATAAAAACATTATATTTTTATTAGACAATTTTTATTACATGTTTGAATATAAAATACATTTACTATCATGCAGACTCCCTGTTTTAAATCCTTTTAACAAAAGCCGCGTAATAAACATTTAAGACCAAAAGAAAATCCACTGCCAATGAGTGATGTAGAGTGATATAGACTATGAAAAAGAGTTTGAGGTAGCGAAAAATGTACTTCGCAGGTTAGTCTGCGTAGCCAAGTACTGAACTCCTCATAAATCTTCGCCCTCGAACAAAAGCCTTCTTTCTCTTAGGAGTTCAGTACTTGGCTACGCAGACT
>JADKLZ010043651.1:0-10245 GCA_021533235.1 Biomphalaria straminea
ATTTATAACAGACACTACGAAAGTAAATAAAGTTTTGGACCTTCCGAAGAGTCAAAAGTCGCCCGATTATTACATTTATTGCACGAAAGCTGGCAATGCCTTTTTCTTTTATCGCGCGTAGGATTAGCGTTTTCCGCAATGAATGACACCCACAAATGACAATTTTGTCTACTTTTTCTTTAGATTTGCATGAGTTTTCGGGAGATATTTTTAAATTAAATTAATTTCCAAGAAATTTTCGTATACATTTTGCAATTTAATAATTACACTTTGAATTAGCGCGGGGCCTATGTAAGCGCGGGGCCCACTGCGACCGCATAGGTTGCAGTGGCCTAAGACCGGCCATGTCGCATAGCCAAATCCCACAACCATGAGGGGGCCTTCAGTTGTGGCTCTTGTTTTTACTTTTCCGTAAGAAATATTTCAATTTCGTCTCTCAAAAAAAAATTAATACCTTTCCTCGGCTTAACCGGCGCACCTCACTCTGAAATAGAACATTTCGTATTAGGAATCGATATCTGTCCGAACATCTATGAAAGTTCTGTGAGTCAACGTCTGTGATTTGATGACATTTACGGTGCTGATAACTGTATTGAATCCTCACATGTTCCAGAATCAAAACCTTTCCACAGAGATTTTGTTGGTGAAAAGGGGTTCAGTTCTATAAAACTCAGCAACTTTTTAAATAACTCTTGCTGTCAGTCCGTTGTGACATCCAACCATATTGCTAGCGCCATCAGTAGTCACGTCTGCTTTCAAGGAAGAGCAAGGTCCACTATGATGATTGACACTTCTTTATACAGGTCTTCTCCAGTTGTAATCCATGCATGATCCTCATAGCTGCTAACCACTCTGTTATATCAAAATTACTGTTTGTACTGCGAATAAATACCAAGAGTTTTGCGGTATCAGTTATGTCAGTGGACTCGTCAGCGACAACAGAAAACATTTCGAACTCTGCTGCTCTGTCTTTTAATTGTAAGTGTAGATTTTCACCCATATCTTCCTCTGGCCTTGTAATTGTCATTCAAGAAAGGCTGACAGCTTCTACTGCATTCTTTTTTTTCAGGACAAATTTCTTCCATCACTGCTAGCAAGTTTTTTTTTGTACTCATTCGCCATCAGAAAAGGCTTCATTGCTCTATTTAAGATGTGAGCAACTCTGTAGATGGCTCATAGCGCCGACTCATTTTCTTGTCTCTTTTTGTGAAATATTCTCTAAATTAGGCCCCCCCCCCCCATCTTTGGTTTTAACTTGGCAATCTTGTCTTCTTCAAACAAAGAATGTCACCATATGTGTTTGGTTTCAAAATGCCTTTTAATGTTATGTTCTTTAAACACAGCCACACATTCTGTATAAATCAAACACGTTGGCTTACTATCATATAAGTAAAGATCTGTCCACTTTTTCTGAAAGTTTCTACAAAGTCCAAATTTTCGTTTTTTAGGCTCTCCCATTTCATGAAATCTCAAACGTTCAACTAAACGATATCAATTGCTTTGATATCAAAGGAACACGATTCAAAAATTATGCGTTAATGAAGCTCTGTGTTGTATACACAAGGTGTCAAGTACACAGCTAGATTAAGACCTAACTGAATTTTTCAAGAATTAAAAATAGCTGTCAGGTTTTGTCGCTATTGAAAAAACAACAACAACACTTATGTTCTTACAATTAAAAAAATTAATAATAATATTTTAATACCAAGCATAAAGATGGAATTCACCAAAGAAAGAACGAGAATCCTGACTTAAAGAAAATATTCCCTCATACATTCTCATTTTTTACATTTTGTTCCAATACTTTGGCGGGCCGGCTAGAAGCCGGATGTGGCCCGCGGTCCGTAGTTTGGGCATCGCCGATCTATTGTATTAAATATGTATTGTATGTATTATTGTAATTTTATTCAGTTCAGTTAAAAGAAAGCTTGAAACACTTTGTTTTGGATCTTTGAGTGTCATAATCTAGTGAAAGTTTATTATAATGTTGCGTTTCTTCTCTCCTACTCGGGCGTTGTGTAAACACTGCTAAACACACATGAACACACAACACATCAACACATCAAGAACCTGACAACAAGAGCTCCAAAATAATCTGGTACTTTAATAATGGTCAAATAAAACAGCCAATATGTCACAATCGGCAAGATAATCAACTACTACAAATGTCACACAGTACATCACCGTACAAAACTCTACTGTATCTATCTCTTCCTGGACTCGTACATGACACTTGAAGACTCTCCAGGACCGACTTCATGGCATAGGCCTACTAACAGTCTCGGTCAACTCGCTGTCCTGTCTTGAACTGCCGCTTTTTTACACTTAGGCTTTCGATCACATGACCATAACATTGGTCAGATTTGCGTGTAATCATAGTACTGTCCGTTGTCCGTCGAGTTCACCTGTGTCAGCTGAGCCTACAGTCAACCCATTCGCGCTGCCAATAGGGTTATAACAATAACTATTTACATTTGTATGCAATAATTTGGAAGGGAACTACAGGATTGTAATATCTATGTATGTATAAAAAAAGATAATTTGGCTGCTCTATATATCCGCAAATATTGAACAATATTAATGCAAAAATTGCAAGAAATTAATATAAATAATATCAGGTGGCCGAGCCTTGCTCGGTTTAATAATTTCATAAGAAAGGTTATATACCCGAAGTCATTTTGGGATTTTTTTTTTATAATTACGAAAATGAACGATTGGATAAAGACTACGAGTTTGAAGAGTTTCTTAAGTGTTCTGTTTGTTCTAAATGTAAATTGGTACGTTCAGACATTTAATTTTGGAATTAGTATATTCAATTATGGCTTTAGTACGAAACATCGAGTGACGCAAATTTCTTATTATTGGGTAAAACTGCAAAGACTTTCTTCCAAGCCAATAATTGTAGGCCTACGATACTTTTACGCTGTCTAGACTGTAGGAGGACTTAAGAGACTTGATATTTAATCGCCATGTACAATTACATATAGAACAAACAGAACACTAAAGAAACTCTTCAGATTATTTTACGGGATATGTGCCCTGCTCAGCCAGACTCAGACAATAAAAAGTTCATACCGGCTTTTGCCATCCATCTATCCCAGTGGTGCTACTGGTGCTACAGCCCATGGAAGGATATGGCCTGCTTTTACACATCCCTCCGTTCAGATATCTCCTAGGCCTTTTGTCACCACGCCCTAACCCCAATTTTTTTACTGAGGGTTATAGTTAAATCAAAAGTGGCTGCAGCGTACACAAACTCGTTGACCGCTAGCTAGATATCTTGTTCAGTATGAGAAAGTAAGGCGTAGAGCAACTGTGTAATCACCATTTCCTTTGTTTTGGTACGGGACATTAGACACTGAAGCATGAACACATGGTCATAATTTTACCAGCAAAATAATAATTATAAAAAGGCTTGACATCAAATCCGAAGATTAATGAGGAATCTACACCGCTCTACGCAATTAAAGTGTAAACAATATTAAGCACTTAAAACGCAATAACTAATCATACATCGGTACATTTAATTTCATGACTTTCCTTCCATAGTTCTATAATAAATCAATCTTCAATAAGATGGTGCGCAAATGTTTAATTAGGTCCAATGATACTTTAAAACTCGTTCTTGTTTGCATTGTATTCTGGTAAGCCTAGTGACGTAAGCAGCGTTTTTCCCGTTTACGTCATGGAAAACTTTCATTCATAAATTCTCCATGTCATTCATAAAACCTTCAAACCAAAATAAATTTTTCGATAATGAGACATTTTTCAAACCGATATAGCGGTCAAACTCGAGTTTTCCCGATGTGGCCAATGAGTTGAGAATTTTTTCTCACTAACATTTAGATACGTTGAAATTTTAAAGAAAATCGTTAGAGCCGTTTTCGAAATAGAAGATATATATATATACAAGAATTGCTCGCTTAAGAGTATAGGATATCAACTATCTAAGTTACAGTTAGGCCTGACGTTTATTTCAGAAGCCAAATTGTTTGGAAAGAGTCGTCTGAATTTGTAGGAAAACCTAGACCACATATACAAGTCTAAAAAAAAACATAAACATCTACAATCTATATTTATAATTCACAAAGTATAAGTTCAAACAACAAGTAAAGTTCAAACAAGCAAAAAGTAAATGGGAAGATCCCATGGCGCAGCATGATGTGAATGGAAAATGGTGTATCCCAATCCGCACTATTTTGTGCATGAAAGTGGTGTAGGGCCTATATAATTCTCTTCTTCTCAATTTTTGTCATAATATTAAAAGTATTTCCAGATTATTGTGTAGTAAGACTATTGAAACTAGAGCAACAATACACAGATAGAGTATACTCTCAGGTTTCACTTTAGAAGTAGGTTTAATTAATATCACAAATTACGCACATTCGTTCATTAGACATGATTACGAAAGGTAACTCATCTCTCTATTCCTAGATCTAGATCTAGATCTAAAACTTGAATTCAACTCTAAGAAGATTATAGAACTTCTCTTCGCAAGTATAGTTTTATGCTTTAGCACATGAACATACTAATTATAGTCCTTTCATTTCATATTTTAATCAAATAAATATTCAAATTTGTTTTTCTAAAGCATTGTTACATGAGTGCAACTCTATTCATTAATATCGCGTAAATTAAGGTCAATTAACCAATTGTAGCTCCATTCATAGATGTTTTAATTCACGAATTCACGCATTCACTTTACTTAAAACAAGTAAAACGGGAAGATCCCAATGGCGCAGCATGGTGTGAATGGAAAATGGTGTGCCCCAATCCGCACTATTTTCATTCAAAAAATAGCAAAGCATAGCTATGCTATTTTGTGAATGAAAGTGGTGTATATAATTCTCTTCTTCTCAAAGTTCAAAAGTTCAAGCGAGAACGACAATCCATTACTTTTACTTTACAAAAGATTTTAATAATTTCCGGAGATTTCCAGGACTTTTTCGTAGGCCTATATTTAATAACATTTCAGGAGATTTTCAGGGGCTCCTGGTAAATCAAGAGGCCGCGGGAAATCTATTATATGTTATAAAATGGTTTAATTTAATAATTTATACACATACAAATTAGCACGGATCTAAAGAAATTTCGGGACCCACTGCGGTCGCATATGTTGCAGTGCCTAAGGCCTGCCCTGCAAAATTGCGGCGTATGCTATGCCGCCGGTCGACTAGTAGGGCCTAATCTAAACATGAAATGTTTCATCTCATTTTGTATATCTTCTTCTCTAAATAAACATTATACGTAGCATTCAAATAATATACACATGTAACTTTCGATTTGATTTGTTTTCTACCATAATGAAGTCGTACCTGAGCAGTTGTCCCCAGTGAGTGCGTTGCTAGTTGCCACAGACGCCGCGCCATCATGCGTCCGGTTAGCAACCACGCCAAGAGCGATGGCCAGGATCAAGCACGTGAGAAGAGCCAAAGCAGCAATACCGCCAAACAGCAAGTCTCTTTTCCTGTTTTAGAAAAAAAAAATTAAGTCCTAAAACTCTTTGAGTCAAACTGGGAAAACAAGCAAAATTAAAATAAAATATTTAAAACAACAAAATAAAGCTTATGTATTACAATACTGTAATATTTATTTCCTTTTTCCATACCAAACAACATTAATTACCGACATTAAGAAACTACTTGGCTAATGTTTTGTATATTGATTTGTGCTTTAACAGAAACAATGAACGATTGTATAAAGTTTCAACTTGATCAGAGAATAGGAATGGAAGAAATTACCTGTTCAACATTTGAACCTGACAGACAGACAGACAGACAGACAGGGTGTGCTGAGATAATTTTTGTAGCAATAAAAGGTATTCTACACTGCAAAACAACATCGAGTCCAGTGCAACTTGGCCTCTGTAAAAGTTTCATGAGGCTGGTTAACACCGCATCATGAGCCGGACATGGTCCGTAGGCCGTAGGTGGAACATGAGTGATTCAATAATGACGTGGGAAAAATACTCTTACAAATAGTATAACAACTTTATTCTTAAGTCTGATTCTAAATGTTTGCAGTCAAACAAATCCAAAGTCTTATATTTCTTCTAAAATCATTTTGTTTATGTTATTTTTGTTGCTTCCACAGTGCCTGGCTATACCATACTAGTGTTTCTCTACAGCCCAAAACGTAACAGAGGTGCCAGACGTAAGTGCTATAAAGATCAACCCAAGCGACATTTTTCCCTCACATGCACAGAGGAAAGCATCTGGCAGCAGATGGTTTCTGAAAGATACAGTTGGTGAGCTCTCACAAAGGCTGCGGGACACACACATTTGAAACCCAAATCCCTTAATGAAGAGGCGAAGAAAACTTAAAGTCACCTCTGGCGGACAACGGCTTTGTCTGCACTAGAAGCGGGAAAATATGTAGGTCCCAACCAGAGGCGGACTGGCTAAATGCCCGGTGGACCGGTACCCTTATGGGCCGGTAGGGTTACCTAAAGGGTTTCGTGAATGCCATTTAGTCGCATATTGAATTGTTAAAGGTTTTATAATATTCCCTTAAGAAAAGTGGCCATCTGAGCGTCGTGTTTAAAAAGAGTCTTTTACAGACTCAACATTGTAGGTCCTAATACTAATTTCTTTTAGCATATTTTCCGAAATTATGTAATAGCCTACATCCGTAGACAGTTCTAGTGTAGGCTTCATCTTTTTCGGGCCTACACACTTAGCGATGAAAAAGGAACATAAGGGCTATATAAAGATATAGAGCATGCTTACAGTTACGGATACATGATTAAACTTAACATTAAGATTTTCTGAACAGGTAGGCCTATAATTGGAGGCCCATCGTATAATATACAATTTCTGGGCCGAAGTGTTATAGAAATGCCTGGGCCGATTTTGACACCCAGTCCGCCCCTGGTCCCAACTGGGTTTGCGTAGTCATGTGGCACACTGCAATCATCCTTTAATCTTTTTGGAATCGAGACATCGTCATTTATTCTAACATTGTACAAGTCAAGCGATATTGTTAGGTAGACATTGGCGAAAACAAATGTTGCTCCAGGCGTTGTGACCTGGTAAAGCGAATATTGCCAAGTGATTATATATACGTTTATGAAAGATATTTGAACAATAGGGTCAGTGTAGCGACAATATCAGGGGCGTAGCTAGGAATTTTCAATGATTTGGGGGCCCGGGGGCTTGACCTCGTTAGGGGCCCCTGCATTTTGCGTAATATTTAACACTTAATGTAAAAAAAATACTAATTTGGGGGCCCCCTCACGTGGGGGCCCGGGGGAATTTTCAAATTCTCTCCCTCCTCCCCCAACCCTAGCTACGCCACTGGACAATATCTCAATTCTGACCCTGGTCGAAATCTTTTCATTTACTCCACAACAATGCCCCCCCCCAAAAAAAAAAGGCCGAATTCAAACGTAAATGATCCTCTGCGTAAACACTGTTGCATGATGGGTAATGGTATGTCTGCTCTAATGGGTACCTGACATTATACGGGGAACGTAAATGCGGTTGGTCGTTGTGCTGGCCACATGACACACTTGTTAACCGTGGGCCACAGAAACAGATGACCTTGACATCATCACAAGGTTGAAAGGTGAACTTTCCTCTTTTTTTTTTTTTTTTGGAAATATGTCTGAGATTATTTTTAACTTAAGCCTGACATTGAAGGAGGTTCTATCCAAGGTAAAAGATAGAGAGGAATGGAGAAAAACGGTTGACTTATCTTGTATGGCACCCCAACGGTCCAGCAGACAAAGGGATAGGCAAATGTGAAGGTATAAATACCATACAACTATACCGACACCTTAGAATGTATATCTATATATTAAGTAGTTCTAAAAATGGCTGACTTATTTTCAATGTCGTGTTAGCAGATGATTTAGACCAGAGGTTCCCAAACTATTTTTTTTTGTCTCGTAGACCCCTCGCCATGTTTTATGGTTTAGACCCCTCGCCATGTGTTATGGTTTAGACCCCTCGCCATGTTTTATGGTTTTCAGTTGACCCTTACTTAACCTATTGCATTTTTTTCTATTTCATCAACATTTTGTAACAACAATTTTCTAACTAGCGAGTTCCGTAGAGTGAAAAGTAATTCAAAGCTACACATCAAGTTGTAGAGATCTATTTTTTTTTATTTTAAAATTCAAATTTAAACCAATTGAAAAAAAAAACACTCATTATTTATTACTGCAATCACTAAACACATTGGGATTTTTTTTTGTGCACCTCTGTTTTCCGTTGCTACGGATATTATGTTTCATATAGGAATCTGTTGTTCTATGAAGTAGTCCTCAAACATTAACATATTAATTACAATCAATTCATTTGTCTTATGTGTCATTGTAAAAGTTATCGCAAAGAGTTTCTCGTGTACGTCTTGATCTTTTACGTGTGGCTTAAATAGTGAATGGGCAGAACTGTTTTCATTAACAGGACGAGGGGCGAAGGTGTGTAGGCCTACCTGTCGCCTCAACCAGTAATTTCGAGACGGAAGGGCTCATTGGCCTTGGCTGGTAGTCTACCTTGCAGAAAGAAATCTGATTTCAAACCTCTGCAGCTATACCCGAACATGGAAAAAAAATTCGTGGGTCAGCCCTGATAAAACTAAGGAGCCGGCGACTCTTAGGGAGTTTGCAGCACACAGCGGTCTGTCAGAGCCTGCGATGACGCTGACCCCTAACTGTATATAGATCTATGTCATTTGCAAAAATGACATAAGCTTTAATATGTCATTTGCAAAAATGACATAAGCTTTAATTGTATAACTCATGCCATCGATGTGCCCTTGAACTGGTTGCTTAAAGAAATTGTTTTAATAATATCAGATTTAGGTTTGTGTAAATCATTGTTTTTTAAAACTACTTCAACGGCTAGTAAAATTAATGTTTTACCTATAGTGATTTCCGTATTTTGCTATAAGTAGAGATACTGTAAGACTCACACACCATTTTCTCAATATGATGTCGAAGAGAGATTTTATGGTTCTATTTTCAACTTTGACTGTTCGAAAGTTGTTCAAATCTTTATCTATTTTGTCTGGGTGGCAGCGTCTCAAATGTACCTACGGCGTAATTGGTTTCATATCGTCATAAAAAGTCACTTAGGTAACCGCTTGTTTGACAAGAAAAGGAATGAATCCCAATTTCAAATAATCAACGCTGTACAGTCTACATTCTTTTTGTTAAACATTAATTACATGCAGAAAATATTAATATACTGAAATAAATATTAAAATTAAATACAACAATTTTTCGTTTGAATAGCATGATAAATATTTAATTGATTTACTAAGGTAAAAATTATATTTTAGCGTATACAAGAATAAAAGAATTACTTTAATGGGATGCTACAATTCAAGTCATACCCGCTTAAATGAAATATATCATCGTAGAGTTGTAGACCCCCATGGACATCTCATAGACCACCAATGTATTTTTTCCCTTTCGTAGACCCCTTGGAAGTCTTCGTAGACACCTGAGGGTCTATATAGACCACTTTGGGAATCACTGATTTCGACAGACCTCATTGACATTAAATACAGGTCAGGTATAATACTTTAAATCAATATATAAAGCAGGTATGCGACTTTACCTCATAATATAAAAACCAGGTAAAAGATCTTACATCAATGTACACACCACCTATAATACCTTTCTTCAAAGTACAGACCAGGTAGGCCTATAATATCTTACTTCAAAATGCAGACCAGGTAGGCCTATAACACCTTAAAGTACAGACCAGGTAGGCCTATAAAACATTACTTCAAAGTACAGACCAGGTAGGCCTATACTTTCTTACTTCAAAGTACAGACCAGGTAGACCTATAACACCTTACTTCAAAGTACAGACCAGGTAGGCCTATAATATCTTACTTCAAAGTACAGACCAGGTAGGCCTGTAAGACCTTACTTCAAAGTACAGACCATGTAGGCCTATAATATCTTACTTCAAAGTACTGACCAGGTAGGTCTATAACACCTTACTTCAAAGTACAGACCAGGTAGGCCTATAGTATCTTACTTCAAAGTACAGACCAGGTAGGCCTATAACACCTTACTTCAAAGTACAGACCAGGTAGGCCTATAACACCTTACTTCAAAGTACAGACCAGGTTGGCCTATAATACCTTACTTCAAAGTACAGACCAGGTAGGCCTGTTAGACCTTACTTCAAAGTACAGACCATGTAGGCCTATAAGACATTACTTCAAAGTACTGACCAGATAGGTCTATAAGACATTACTTCAAAGTACTGACCAGGTAGGCCTATA
>JADKLZ010043679.1:0-10983 GCA_021533235.1 Biomphalaria straminea
TATACCAGTGTACAATATTTGAGTATCACAAACACACAGTCTCTATTTTATAAGATGTACAAATTATAATAAAAGTCATCTACTTGTTGAAGACATACACAATTAAAGTTACAAACAGAGTTGCTGCTCCTGCTATCAGAGAGCAGGCTCCACAGACTTGACTCTTGACATAGTTGTATTCGTTTTCTGTGCATTTGATGCCATTGGTCTCGTTTCGCAAACAATTCTTGGAGTCAAAGGTAGTGGAGTTGTAGGTTAAGGCTAAACAATATTTTTGTGCATTGTAATACGAAAGTGCTTTATCTGCTTCTGGCTTTGCTAAACAATCTGTTGCTTGGTTATAACAGGCTGAAGTGAGAGTGACACTACCAATATTGGCCGCTATGACTTTCTCCTGACGTAGTAGCAGTGATAACGTCAATAACAAAGTACACAGTTTGGTGCTGGTCGACATTGTCTTGAGGAAGTAATGATCTGAAATTTATTTAAAAAATGTCAGTAATAAATGCAAAAGCTAATTTAAATCTTTAACAAGGTTACAAAGACAGCTTGTATGGAAACACAAACTCAAAATCAACTCCCGAAGCTACCAATACAGTTAGAAAAAAAGCAGGTTAGAATATCGGTCTTAAATTCTATCAGAAGTGGTCCACCCAGGCAGGTAAAACAGACCAAGGGACAGTGGCGTAGCTTGTGATTTTCCATCGTTTGGTGGCCCGGGGGGCTTGTCCTCTTTGGGGGCTCCTGCATTTTGCATAGTATTGATATAAAAAAACACTCATTTCGTGGTCACCCTCCAATGGAGCTCGGGTGGATTTTTTAAATTCCCCCCCTCCCCCCCTACGCCCCTGCCAAAGGGATAGGTGAAATTGAATGTGAAGTTAGATTGTGAAGCTGGTCTTACTGATGTCTTATAATGAATATCAAACTGATCTAATTTTTTTTGTAAAGGGTTAATCTCTTATTCAAAGCCTCAAGGAAAAAAAAACATTTACTTAAAAAGAAAAAAAAATTCCTTTAGTTCTGTGTTCTATTTTGTATTTGTGTTTCTTTGTGACTAATATGAAAAACTACTTATTAATTGTTGTTTTAAATTATGTCCAACTTGTTTGCATGCTAAATAGATTTTTCTGATTGAAAAAAAAATATTTTTTTTTACAAATTGTAAAATACAAAACGCAGTATTCTATAATTCAGCAATACAATTATAACAAAAAATATTTTTCAACCTAAAATCTAAAACCATTCTGATAAATGTGTTAATAAAAATTATGTATGTATGTATTTATGCATGAATGCATGTAAGTAAGTTTGTATGTATGTAAGTATGTATGTATCAATCAATCAATCAATCCATTCATCCATCAATCAATCAATGTATCTATATTTCAATCAATCAATCAATCAATCATTTTATCTATCTATCTATCTATCTATCTATCTATCTATCTATCTACCTATCTATCTATCTATCTATCTATCTATCTACCTATCTATCTACCTATCTATCTACCTATCTATCTACCTATCTATCTACCTATCTATCTACCTATCTATCTCGTACATTTTTTTTTGTAACCGTTAAAAAGTCAAAGACCTTATCGTTACAAAGAAAATCTGTTCCATATTTTATGATTAACTTAGCGTTCCATAAGTCACTTGCAATAGATTCAGGAGTGAGGGCCATTTTTTCTTGATAAGTATGGTTGGGGGGGGGTAGAAGTACTTAATAGACAAATTAAATAATTTACGACAATTCTTCGATGGAATACTTCTTATTAAATAGTTCATAGCGCATCGCATCAGAGTACCATAAGGGCCTCGTAACGATGTTCACATGCACAAAACCAAAATGGGTGTACAATTGTGCCAATTGAGGCCTATATAAGAGTGCATCGGATGTCTCTTTGAACGTGCTGGAAGTCTAGCTTAGATGCATTAACCGGATTTACTGACTCTTAGTGAAGGCTATTCTGAGAGCCTCTTATATGGCAATTTCGCGTTCCTATGGTGGGAAAAAGTTTTAGGCCTTTTTGGACTCCCGCTTTGGCACGCCTAATTCGACTGAGAAGGGCCATACGTAGGCGGCACAGTCATCAACTAAACGATGACGTGCTTACAACAAGCTGTTGGTTGAGGTAAAGGAAGCCATTGCGGAGGATACGAGACTAAAGTGGATCAAGACCTTCGTTAACATGTATCTTGAGGATAGACGGCATGCATCGTAACTCCTTAATAACTTGTCTAGGACGAAAGAACCAAAAGCAGCTGCACCCCTGCTAACGGCTAAAGGCATGGTGGTCACAGAGGTCGGACGCTCTGAGCCGTGACTTTGCGGCAATCTTTAAGTCAGCAAATCGGAGCGACATGTCGAAAGCCCTTAATTACACCAGATAGGCCAAGCTAAACGCAGTATGGTCTATAGCGAAGATGAGCAAATTCAAATTCATGCAGAAGGTGGCGGACGGCTTCCAGTGAGGCAAAGGAATCGACCTGGTCAATCGACGCTAGCGATATTTATCGATCTCAAACAGGCCCGCTGACGTCATCGTGTTGTGGGAGTTGGGGAGAGACCGTCAGCGGCTCATTGGCACTCCGCAGCAAGCACTGATGACCTTATCTTGCTACGCCAGGTTGTGTGGCCTCGAGGTGAACCTTTTAAAGTCGATTTACTCGTGGTTTACGTTAGGACCTGATATAGTGAAGGAAACAGTTGAGCTACGGATGGACGGAAAGATTCTAGCATGTGACAAAGGTACGTATGGGTCATCCTCGATTAGATACTGACTTTGTGAGATCATATCCAGCACGTACGGGAAACAGCCTCCTAGAGGCTGAATAACGTAAAGAAACTGGTTTGAAATGGGGAACGAAGGCGGGTGTGCTGAGATGACTGTACATGGGTGCAGAACGATGTCACATGGATTAGAGTCTACCTGTTCAGGTCGGGGCGTCGCCGATTGTGGCGGTGACATTAAGGCCAACGTGCAACCGTTGAAGAGACGTCTCAAAAACCGGCCCTGTTTCATGCATGCGGCTAGGGGGTATGGGGAGGTGGTCCACCTCTTTGGCGATCCCGAAAGTGTGGAGCTGAGTAGACTCTGCCATGGGAAAATTAGCTTGAGGCTGAGATGGGAGGCATGCTTGTAGCATTGGAATGGTTAGCGGAAAGAATCGGCAATGGATGTACGGAAAAAACGTGGACGTGGTCATTTTCACCGATTCAATCTCTGCCATGGATGCCATTGAAGGGCAGCATGCAGGTGTCGGGAAGTTGGAAGCGTTCCTCGCTGTGGTGGAGCGCCTTCTGCAGCTCATTAAAAAAGTTTTATTCAATGGGTCGCAGCTCATTGTGGTCTGGTCAGTCGCCAGAGGGCTGACTTTTTAGCGAAGTCCGCGCCGGAAACAAATACCGTACATCAGTGGCGTCACTAGGCAGGTGCGGGGGGTGCGGTCCGCACCGGGTGACACCCACCAAGAGGTGACACCCAAGACGAAAAAATGCATTTTCCAAAAATGCAACTTATTAGAAGAAAATAACTACCTCGAATATCTTTCACAGTTTCGTATCAACATGTCCCAAACATTCTTAATTTAATATTGTTTGACTTTAAATTTAACTATTATGAGTAAATTAATGCGTTGTAAACGCCATACGAAAGTGTTTCTGAAGATCAGAAATGTAGGAAAATGCTTGGCTGTCGGGGCTTCACCCCGGAAAACTCTGATTGACCTTAGGGAGCTTTCCAAACATTTTTCTGACCAGTTGGTTGGCGAACGTAGCATCTTTTATTGTAATATATTCATAAACACGTAGAATTAATTTCGGGTGTAACCAATCAATGGATTAGCTTACAGTTTTATTGTTAAACATAAAGAAACAAAATAAATATTTCCTTAAAAAAATCCTTTGGTTAAATGTTTTATGGAGCATGTATGGCGCTGCAGTTCACGAGATAATATGAAAACCTACTTATTAATTTTTGTTTTTAATTATGTCCAGCTTATATGCATACTAAATAGATTTTTTTCTCTTTAAAAAAGTAAACATTTTCTGGGGGGTTAAATGTAGTTAGCAGGACAGAACTTACACAGCGTAGCAAAACAAATGTATTTTTTTAAACAAAAAATCTAAAACCGTTTGCATAAATGTGTTAAAAGTAAGGCTGCAGAGTAGGCAAATTCGTTTACCGCGTTCTGAAGGTCATTTTTATTGTGAGCTAGCAGGGCGCAATCATCGGCATAGAGAAGCTCCGTTATGACCCATCTACTTTGTTTTAGTGTGGGATAGTAGACGTCGGAGATTAAACACATTGCCGTCAAAACGGAAGTCGTGTTTTTTTATGAAAAAAAAAACTGCCTGCTTAAGTGATTTAAAAATGAGATTTTTCGCTTTTAGAAAAGAAAAAAGGAGCCGTTGAATCAGAACTTGAATGGACTAAAATATTATGATATCGGATTTTTAGTATCTTTTCTAGTTTACGATATCTAAACGGGACAAACATACGGACACACAATTAACACAAAACTAATAGCGTCTTTTCCACTTTCGAGGGCCGCTAAAAATGAAAGACATGTGCATACCGATATAAAAAAAGTCAAACGTCCCTCCCCACCAACGTTCTCTTTTTTCTTAAAACGTGCCTTTTAAAATTAAAATTAAAAGACGGTCTACAGGTCTTGCTTGGTGCCCCAACGGTCTACAGACTAAGGGATAGGTAACAGGTAACAGGTAAACCCGCCCACTAGAACAAGTCACACTAGTGAAGTCGTATTAATAAATAAATCATGACAACAATACACACGACAACGCAATAAGGGGAAGTAATAGTTCTGGGAAAAAATCTAATTTCACTTTAAACTTTCTAGACGAAAGGTTAAAAAATCTTTAATTTAGATTTGAAATGATTATTTCCATTTAAAGAAAAAAACAACAACAACTAATAAACCTTATTTCTCGCAAAAGTTTGCTGCAATAAGAATACGTTTTGTAATTTATTAATTCTGTTTTTATTTTTATGTTTCACCACACTTCCGAAGACAACAGTTCTAACATTGATCTGTTTGTCCAACTAGTCGCGGGGCTCCATCCATAAGGTAAATCCCTGAAAAGCTTAGCAACATCCTAAAAAAATTAAAGTAACTTAATTTAACGTTCCTTATAGTTACTCAAGAAATAAAGTTATTTAATGAGCACGTACAGATTGAACACACTCACTAAGATAAGGCAAGTCCAAATAATTTGCAGATTGTTGATTGTTTCTACGATTTATATTTCTTATTGTTGCGAGAACTTCCTTGTGAAATGTCCAATATGGTTCGAGACTTTGTCCCTTTAAAGAACCATGTGACCAGAGAAAGGCTTTTATCTCATGACCAGGATGAGACCAGGATACGTGTGGTAGCTCACTGAGAGCTATGTGTGCTACCGTTCTTAGCCTATCCACTTCTGTAGGCGGACGTTTTCACGGAGGCGCCACGCTGAGGTGACTGGAGCATATCCTCTCCTTTTTTTAAAATTACCAATAACCGGGCCGCACTTTAATGATCCCCTTAGCTCGTGAATTAGTGTATCTGTTGACATGACATGAAACCGCCCGTCCTCTTTCTCTTTCCTTCACTCTCTCTGGACGCCCCTGATCATTTTTTTTTCACACTAGACTTCACTAGACATAATTATTTCTAGACTTTTGATTTGGAACGATACGCTTTATAACATCCACATACTTTCCCCCAAACCCGACACACGCACGCAAACATATTTTAGGACCTTAATATAATTTTTGTTATTAACTCGCCCCTCCTCTACCCCCGCCTAAAACGAAGATGTTAGTCTTCCGTATATTTTTTCTTCGGCTTCTCAAGTCAATATCACAATATGTGAAGCTTTTTTTTTTTCGACCGGAATTTCACTTCCTTTCCGCTTACACACTTATTAGCCTCTTTTATCCAAATAATAATAATTAAATACTTGTATTAAAACGACAATTCCTGATTTTTTTTTAGCGTTCTTAAATTGATTGACGACACACTTTTCAGCTTTTCGATTCTAGATATTCTCATTTCTGCATAGGGTTCCTTTTGGGGCTTAGGGTACCAACCAACTTCATCCAGATATAACACCTTTAATTAGAAAGCAAGAGAGAAAACTAAACTCATTTCACTTGCGCTGCCTTTGAAGGATCTTAAAAATAACATGGAAAGAAAAAAGTGTGTAATACTGAGATCCTCGCGAGAACGGGCCTTCCCAGCATCTTTACGGTCCGTAGGCTACGTCGCCTGCGCTGGCTCGGACTTCTTCGCCGGATGGAGGCAAATCATTTTGTACAAGCAACTTCTATTTGGCTCAAGAAATATTTGTCGCCCCAATCCCCGTTACTTTGAGGGATTTAAAATCAGTGAACATTGATACTGATCATTGGGAAGACATAACCTTAGACCGGCACTAGTTGGAGAGAGATGGTGACCAAGAAAGCTATAGACAGTGTGAAAACAAGGGCCTCAGCTCTTGAAGAAAAGCGTGCCACACGGAAAATAGTCAGCTCCTCTACCAATAAAGCGAAAGCCACCTTGACATGCAATATATGTGGACGGGAGTGTCTCTCCAAAATAGGGCCCCACAGTCATATGAAAAGGTGTTCGAGATGAACCATAGTCAATTCACGACTGAAGGAGGCCAATGATGAATTAGCTTTTTCCTTACCCCCCCCCCCGCATAATTTAATCAAGTAAAGCACGGTTTTAGGTATCGCACACATTTCTTTAGACTAGTGATGGGCAAACTTTTTTTTAGGAGCGCGGCAATTTTTTAGGAGCAGACCAAAAACTTAAAAGAAGAACGTAGGCAGGGCTTAATAGAAGAACAAAAAAATCCATATATATTATATCAAATGGAAGGACATCAAAATGTGAAATGATATATATATGAATTCAAGCTGCAATTGTTTTGTTAACAGTTCATCATAATATGGTACAGGCACGTAGCTGTTCTTAACAAAACACAAAGGTGTTTATCGCCAAACTATTTCTGATTTGTCTAGGATACTCATCAGTATAATGAAGATGAAAACTTGGGACAAATTATCTGAACAAGATATCAATACATTTGGAAAACTGAAATTTAATACGGCCCTTGTTCAATTCTATTTTGGAATATATAGAAAAGGTTTGTTTTTGACATTATTACTTTGGAGTTGAATTATTTCATACCGCAAGTCTGGTTTAACTACTTAAAAATAAACACTAAAATGTCTAAAACTAGCTTCGTTAAGTAAGAGACTAATACACTTAACATAAGCTTTGTTTTCTACAACAAAATGCATCCCATATGTGTTTCTATTGTTATATCGGTCCCATTGAATTGTATTCTGTAAACTAAATGTGGAAATTGTTTTTAGTTAGAAAATAAACAAACAAAATATATAAAATCTTAAAAAAAAAGATATTTATACAAACTAAATTAGACTAACCTGTTAAAGAAAAATGTAAATCTGTAAAGATAAAGTTCTGTGGAGACAACTGTGTGGATGTTGGACAGTCAACGTCCATGGCCAATGCCTTTTATAAACTGCATTCTATTGTCACTTTGTTTCTGTCGGTTGCTAGGTTCTTAAGTTTTTAACCTTTTTTTCAGCATCTAATGCACAAATGAAGAGGAATACACACACTCTGAGACACCTACTCACATACATTTATTCATTGATTTCCAATCTACTTAAAGGTTGGGAGCAAACTAGAACAAAATGGAATCGATAAGCCATTCTTATGTTGTGGTTACCAGAGATTACTGTACATGCCATGTTTTTTAAGATGTATTGTTTTTGTTTTTTCGATAGAATGTATAAATTTTGTATGTAAACTATCACTAAATAATTGTATAGTTATATAGTTTCTCTTTTTCGAAGCTTAACTCTGGTAGTGCTACAGATTGATAATTAATTCACTTCCATGATAATAAAACTAATACTACTACAACTATTAATAATTAAAATGTTTTATTTTCCCCAAAGAATAGACCCTTTAAAATTTTATTATTTTGAAGAGTATTGTGTTGTAAGACTCTTGAAACTAAAACAATACACAGATACTCTAAGGTTTCACTTTAGAAGGACTTTAATTAATATCACTATCATAATTTCCGTATCCCATGGCGCAGCATGGTGTGAATGGAAAATGGTGTAAATTTGTGTAGTGAATGGAAGGTTTAAAAAGTGGAAACCGGAAGAGATGAACAAGAAGAGAGATGAAATTATAATAATAAATTTAAGACATTTGACTATGATGTATGACTACAACATTATACATAAAAAGGCAAAAAATGTTATAATAATGTATATATATAATTCTCTTCTTCCCAAACTTAAAAAGTTCAATCGAGCAACAAGGAACAAGTAAAGGAAAGATCACTCACTTATTTCTGCAGATAGAGTTATCCCATAGCGCAGCATGGCGTGAATGGAAAATGGTGTGAATTTGTGTAGTGAAGGGAGGGTACAAACGTGGAAGCCAAAAGAGATGAACTGAAAGAGAGAAGATGAAATTATTTTGTCTATACGTAATTTGTCGTAATATTAAAAGTATTTACAGATTATAGCCTGAGAGTGTTTTATTATTTTAAAGAGTATTGTGTTGTAAGACTCTTGAAACTAGAACGACAATGCACAGATAATCTCAGGTTTCACTTTAGAAGGACTTTAATTAATATCACTATCATAATTTCCGTATCCCATGGCGCAGCATGGTGTGAATGGAAAATGGTGTAAATTTGTGTAGTGAATGGAAGGTTTAAAAAGTGGAAACCGGAAGAGATGAACAAGAAGAGAGATGAAATTATGTCTACTTAATTTGGCATAATATTAAAAGTATTTCCAGATTATTGTGTCGTAAGACTCTTGAAACTAGAACGACAATACACAGATATAGTCTACTCTCAGATTTGACTTTAGAAGTACTTTAATTAATATCACAAATTACGTGAAAATAATAATTTCACTGGCTTCTTGTTCATATCCTCTAGCTTCCCCATTTTAATCTCACTTCCTTTTTCAATTTTGTATCTATATAGTTCCGGATATTTTTTGTTACTTTACTTTTACTTTACAAAATATTTTAATAATTTCCGGAGATTTCCAGAACTTTTTCGTGAGCATATATTTTGCAATTTCTGGAGATTTCCAGGAGCTTCTGGCAAATCAAGAGGCCGCGGGAAATCTGTTATATGTTATAAAATGGTTCAATTTAATAATTTATACACCTAAAAATTAGCATGGGTCCAAAGAAAGTGCGGGACCCACATATGTTGCAGTACCTAAGGCCTGCCATGCAAAATAGCTGCGTATGCTTGGCCGCCGGTCGACTAGTTTAACAATAATTCTCCTTAATCCGTAAGACAATGCTCAAAATTCTCATAAATAGATTCCCTTGGTCTTCCTTATTCTATCCATTAATCTGTGAAATCAATGTATCAATACTCATATTTGTCTTTCTCTATTCCTCTCTGTCTTTTGTCTTTAATAAAATATTCTTCAAGTAGAAACCCTTCCATTCTTTAATGTCGACTTACCATCGCTTTTTTTTCTATCTGCCTCCTCTTCTTTTTCCTGATACGGTTCCCTGAAGTAAGGTATTGAGAAAGCCCTGATCACCTTATCACACAATCCTTACGTTTGTACAACACCACAGAAGTTGCCTTAGTTGAAATAGAGGAGAGCACCTGGTTGCATGTGGCCTGTTAGGTACACAGTTAATAGTTTTAGTTATTTAGCGACGCACCTTAGAAGACGCATATTGAACGGGACTAATGAAGCTTGGGATATGTTGGGCTAGAGACTAAAAATCAGCGATAGAATCTCTAGGGTATAGACGTGTTTTACTATTAGTACTGAGACTTTGGCTTGGGCCTATTATCGTTATAAAGTTATGATTTAAAAGTTCACCAGCATTCATCGCTTATGTTACTAGTTAACATAATAGTTAAAAATATATGTTTCTTGTTTGTGCATGTGTTGGATAGTTAACAACAATGAATTCACCCGAACACGAAAACCCAAACGCCTGCAGAGTAATTGAAGTTTTCTACAAACATCTAAAGTTGACTCCCAAAACAGCCTGAACCAAGATTTATCACAGGCCTCAGAACGAGACAGCTGGATGTCACTCACAAGGGCCGCTGGATTTCACATTTCAAAAGTAAAAACCGCTGCCGAGGACAGATGCAGATGGCAAAAGGTTAATTTTAATCAACCTCCAGCGGACAAAGCATATGTTTGCTCTAAATGTGGCAAAAAATGTAGGTCACTGCTAGGGCTGCGTAGCCACGGGAAATACTGTATTTCTCACTAATATTCGAACTCGAAGACAAGCCTTATTATTATTATTATTATAAAAGAACGAGTATTCTTTCTCTGGCGCAGCCAGGGTCGAGTTTCGTTAAAGGGAAACAAAATTCATTGTATTAAAATACATTCTATTAGCTTCATTGCAAATTCAATCGATTACTTTTGTATAAGTTTGGTGTCGAGAAAACTATGCACGAAGAAATACATTTCTTATATGGACCACAACTAAAGGGACACAAATATTTGATTGGCACAGGTGCGCAAAATGTCATTATGTGTCTATTTAAAAGGTATTTTTTTTATTCTGGATAAATCAATCTGACTGATATATGGAAAATGAAAATAAAAAGATTTCCTTTTATTATATCACGTTTAATTTAAGTTTTAACAAATGAACCAAATACTATTTTGTGTAATATAGGTTTTATTTAAACAACTCCCTAATCAAATTTCGTATTTACTAAATTACAAACATTATATTTAATATCAGGTGGCCGAGCCTTGCTCGGTTAAATAAAAGCCCTGCCCAGCCTGACTGTCGGACAATAAGAAGTTCATACCGGCTTGCCATCCTTCCATCCCAGTGGTGCTGCAGCCCGTGGTCTGCTTTTAGTTTTACACATCCCTTCATTCATATCTCTAAATG
>JADKLZ010043690.1:2102-20969 GCA_021533235.1 Biomphalaria straminea
GGGCCGGAGTTTGCCCGCGGGCCGTAGTTTGATCATCACTGATCTGATCAAATTTTAAACTAGTAATTAAAACTATAGTTTTTTATGTTGTGCGTGAAAGTAGAATTTAAAATTATCACCACATAAATATGGCGGGTCGATAAAAGTTGTCATTGGGCCGGAGTTTGCCCGCGGGCCGTAGTTTGATCATCACTGATCTGAAGTCTTAATCTATTTTTTCCCTGAATATTTCCTGGAATATACAAATTCTGTTTCCTACATAGATCACCCTCAATAGCAGGAATTGCCAAAATGTTCTATTTGTCTTCGTAGATTGATCAATCTCATGAATACTTCATTAGTATTAAGCGCGAGAAGCTTCTTCCCCAGATTCCACAGTTACAAGTATTGCTAAAACATACATTGAGTGCAACAAAGTAGCTTTGGAAAGCAGCACGAAGTAAGCCACAGTTTATTTCCGGGGGTGGGAGATGTTTTTTCTCCACCCGCATATAAATAAAATTTCTACTGCGGTTTTTTGTGGTTTTGAATAGAATATCTTTTAAAGATTCCATTTCATCTGCCCACATATATCCCATCAGCTCTGTTTCCTTAGCCAAGTCATTAAGCTGTTGTACCAATCCATTGCAGTACTCCAAACTACTGTTTCACCTTGCAGTTCTTTGCTCACAAATTTGATTTGGATTAGCGTTTTCCATATTAAATGGCATCTTAACTCTTTGATACCGAAATTATTTTCCACGTTTAGCCGGAATTTATAGCTTTATATCTGTTTAGAATCAACGATGTGAGCGTCGTTGCGGGGTCAAAGAGTTAAAATGACAATTTTGTCTATTTTCCAGGAGATTGTGGGAAGCCTGCTAGAGCTTACAATGGTTTACACCTAGAATGAGCGCTGACCCTATATTGTTCAATGTCCAAATGAAGGGAACACTAAAGAAGAAGCCCCACCCCCCCACTGGCCTCAAAATTTCTAGCTACGCAACTGGACCTACGTATCTATTATATAGACTTTTCTAACGCTACTGTTAGTTTTGTCGACTAGATGTCTTGATATCTTAACACAAAGCTTTTAACAACAGTATCTGCCTGGAACACTATCATTCTTCCTCTTTACTTTCTCGGATCAATTTATAGCTTCGAACAATTATTTACTGTACCTAACAAACATGAATCATGAAAAATAAACCTACCCTAATAAGTCAATAAATAGAGTTGATTAATTTATTTCATTGGATATTATGAAGGGGAAATAAGTCTTACAGAAATGAGATATATAGTGCTTCCTCCCCCCCCCTTTTTTTAAAAAAAAATAGTTTTAGGTTTGATTGTTTTAACTATATATACCAGTGGCGTAGCTACCAATGTGCGGGTGGTGCAGGCCGCACAGGGCACCAACTGGAGAGGGGCCCCAAAATCCCCCCAGTGTGTATTGATTTCCTATTTCCCTGAGCTTTTCATTAAAAACGACTAAGTGTATGGACACGAACAAACATAAACTACTGTATTTTAAACATGAGCTAAAGATTTATAAACTAGTCATGTCGCTATTTTGTTTCATCTCCTTGACGGTTATCATTGAATCCAGAAAAAATAATGAGGCCAACATCCTGAATGATGAAAAAGAAGAAAAGACTTCAATACCGCAGGTTCTAGAGACTACAGTATGTCTTTAGTACACTTCTCAAAAATTAATACTGAAGAGGCTGAACCATCAGACAGTGTAAACAATACTATTCGCATATACATTGTCACTCAAGGATCTGAAACAGTTCGACATATAAAGAGTCAATTCAGAGAGGTGTATAAACATCAAGAATCAGCAAAAGGAAAAGCTAGAAAGCTTTCAAAGGCTTGTTTTTTCCTGCAACTGTCAAACGGCGAGAAAGTTCTTTGAAAGTGAATGTGTTATTCGCCTAAAAAAATCTGTTTTTTTTAGCTTCTTCTGCATGCTCTTCTCAACATGATCAAGTACCAAATCTTCATTTAAATCCAAAGATAGATTCAATGAGTGGTGGAGGTTATCCCCGAAAATAGAAAAAACATCAGACCAGCAGAGCTCACATTCAGTCATCGCTTGCTTGGAGGAAACTTGAAGTTCGCCTGAGAGTAGTGAACAGTATTGACAACAAGGCCCAAGTTTGATTATACAAGAGACGAAAACCTGGAGAGACTAACTAAAGAGACTTTTGGACATCTTTCGTTTCCCTCAAAGCAAAATGCAAAATATGGCACTTCGTCGGCATCGCGAGCGAAGAAGTGTTGGAAGGGCATAATCAAGGCAATTTCTTGGAGTTAGTAAAATTACTATCAAAGTACGATCCACTCTTGAAGGAGCATGTGCTTCGAACTAAGCTTTGTTCCAGACCAAATACATACATGTCTCCACTAATACAAAATGAATTTATTACAATATTTGGGGATCACGTTAAAAAAAAACAAATCATACAGCAAGTAAAGCAAGTCAAAAATTTCCCTATTATTTTTGACAGTAAACCTGACATCTCAAAGCTGGATCAAACTTCCCAAATTTTACGGTACGTTGTCATGGATAATGACGGGGTGCAGGTTCGTGAGTCTTTTATTGACTTCATCGACACAAAGGACAGCATGCTACTGGAATCGCTGAGATGATTCTAGAGAAACTGCGTTCGGATGGCTTAGACATAATGGGCTGCAGGGATCAAGGCTATGATAATGCTGCAGTCATGAAAGGTCAAAACTACGGTGTCATTGCCTGCTCAAACCATTCTCTTAATTTAGCAGGAATTCCAGCTGCTGAAGCTGAAGTCAATTCAGTAACATTTTTTGGTACACTAGACCGTTTACACGCCTTTTTCTTAACTTCACCACACCGCTGAGATATCCTCATCAAAATAACCAGAATTAGCCTTAAACGTTTGGTTGAGATCCGCCAGAGGAGAAGCCGTCAAGATGGTTAGGGATACATTTTCTAAAATTATAGAAAGTAGAGACATTAACTAGCAGAGATGAAAATTCATCGACTCGATCTGAAGCAGGTGAATTATTAATTGCCATTCAGTCTTTTAATTTTCTCACCTATCTTGGATTTTGGGCTCCTGTAATAACTGAAATTAATGATGCGCAAGTCTACCATCAAAAACATGGATTGTCTATTCGAGATTGCTCACTCAAACTAAAAAAAAAACAGAGACATTTTTAAGTAGTAATCGAGTGGACATCGCTGAAGTCAGCATTACCTTTGCCGAAAGCGTGTGCTCAGATCAGTACAGAACCTCAAAAACGTATTGGCCATAAGGAAAAGATGCCTAGTGAGAAAAGTGACGACTCTATACTTACAGACAAAGAAGAGCTACGAAGGGAAATTTATTCTACCTTGGACAGAATTGTTCAAGAAATAATCACCCACTTGGAGCAACTTTCAGATATAGCATATAGATATAATTTTTGTAGCCTTCCCAGCTATTAAATCCTCAGGTCGAAATCAATCTCGATAGTACTCCTAGCGACATTGATAAAAACGAATTTCTGCTGGAGTGAAAGAGGCTTCAATGGTTTGTCACAGTTTCATCAGAAGCCTCTGAACTTCCAAAGCAAGGACCAGTTGAACTCTTAAATTTTATTAAAAAATATCAGCTAGAAAAGCTAGATGATTCAATCCCGAATATCGTCATCATGATTCACATATTTTTGACTATTGCGGAAAGCGTCGCTACATGCAGGTTTTTCCGAACTTAAACTGATCAAGAATTACTTTAGATCAACGATGACAAACTTACGACTCACTTATTTGGCTATTTTGTCCATAGAACAAGAGCTGGTGGAAAAAAATTGATTTCGATAAAATTATTAATACTTTTGCCAGCAAGAAAGCGCGTAAAATTCACTTGTAGTATGTTTATGTAAAAGTGATTTTTTGAATTAACAAGATTTGGTTAATATTTTTTTTTGGGTGGGGGGGCACCAAGATGAGGTACCGCACCAGGCATCATATACTCTAGCTACGCCACTGATATATACGAGAGTTCTTGATAAATAAGTCATTAATACAAGTGACAGACAGTAACGAAAGAACAAATGTGGAGAATAAAAATTAAAGTTTGGTAATTAAATCCGAATCAGATAGCTCCACTTGTAAAAACCATGCCAGCATCTACGTGGTTGCCGTGTGAACAAAAAGGACTGGTTTTTGGTTACGGATTTAAAGGCCAAGTGACCAATAGAAAAACAGCCATACGTCTCCGCCCCCAGCGTGAGGGGGAATAGGGCGGGCTTAATAGACTCCCAAGGTTAGGTCTGGAGGTGAAAAGCAAGGAGCTGGGTGCTCTAGAGGTAACAGCGTACCATAAACTTTGGGAGGTCTCGGAGCTAGTGTTTCCGAAAACACCATTATTGCACGCAAGCCGCCACATCGATAATTGAATCCAGCGAAGAAGAAAAACTGTCCTCTATTGCTGTATTAAGCTATGTCAAAGATACACAAATAGCCTTATTACTATAGCTTTTAGATTTAGCGCTACTTTCATGCTTATAGCATGCTCAGAGCGCTTTGGTCCAATCTCATTTTGGACCCGTCGGGGGTTGGAGGGGGTATCTAGGAGTTGGTTTTCCGGCGCTCAGCAAACACAACTCTGCCCCAGTCGGGTGTCGAACCTCGAGCCCACTTTTAGGTGGCCAAGCCAAGCCAAGTTCAAGCGCACTTAGCCTCTCGACCACGCTTCCTACTGTTGTGATTGCTGTCTTTCTCCCTCTCTCATTTTTAGCGGCCCCCGTAAGGGGAAAAGCCGCTTTTAGGTTTGTGCAAAATGTCCGTCTGTTACGCTAGTACACGAAAGCCGCTGCTAAAAAAATAATTTTAAACAAGTTTACAAAGAGAGTTTGTGTGATACACAAACTCAGAGGCGGCCCCGTCAGAGTCGGATCCCTGTCAGATCCGCCTATTCGCAAGATGTTTCGGATGTTCCTTCTAAGTCCCTGTCTCAATTCCTGTATGCTCCCATCCTTAAACTATCGCAATATTTCTGAAAGAACAGTAAAGGTTAAATCATATTTTCAAAAGCCTTTAGTGTTTTTTTCTAACCGTGACGGACAGACAAACCAACAGACAAAACGCACAAAAATATGCTTGTTTCATTCTAATGGGGGCACTAAACAATTATTAGCGGCCCCCGTAAGGAGAAAAAGCCGCTATTAGGTTTGTGCAAAGTGTCCGTCTGTCCGTCTGTCCGTCTGTCACACTCAGTGCACCAAAACTAGAAGAGATACGAAAAATATTTTTTCACCATTAAATGCGGCTTAAAAAGTTTAGGTGCAACGGCTACTTTTAGTTTTCTAAAAGCAAACCGTTTAATTTATAAAAATTATTATGCAAGCGATTTTTTAATAATAAAACACCAATTGTGAAGCAATTACGTAAATCTAAGGGAGGAAATGTTACTAGAAAAAATGCTCTTGGCATGTAGATATGACGCACATTTTTTAAAATGAATTTCTGTCTGTCTGTCCGTCTGTCCGTCTGTCAGACTCAGAGCGCAAAAACTAGAAGAGATACGAAAAATATTTTTTCACCATCAAATGCGGCTTGAAAAGTTAAGTTGCAATGGCTACTTTTAGTTTTCTAAAAGCAAACCGTTTAATTTATAAAATTAATTATGCAAGCGATTTTTTAATAACAAAACACCAATTCTAAAACAAATAAGTAAATGTAAGGGAGGAAATGTTACTATAAGAAATGCTCTGCATATGCGGATATCACCAAGGCCAACGGAGGTCACGATATCACGCACATTTTTTAAAATGAACTTTTAGCAGCGGCTTTCGTGTACTAGCGTAAAGCCCGGAAATGACATGATTCTAAAGTAATTTCTTAAATTTAAAAAAAAAATCAGATTTAAAAAAAAAATTGTTTAGTGCCCCCATTAGAATGAAAGAAGCATATTTTTGTGCGTTTCGTCTGTTGTTTGGTCTGTCCGTCACGGTTAGAACAAAACACACTAAAGGCTTTTGAAAATATGATTTAACCTTTGCTGTTCTTTCAGAAATATTGATATAGTTTAAGGATGGGAGCATACAGGAATTGAGCCAGGGACCAACGATAAATCCGAACTAAAGTCTAGTGCGCAAACATCAAGATAATGTAGGTTTATACCCTTTTCGCCATCCTCCGTCGTCCAGCTAGAAGTTAATTATTTTCAACTTAGAAGGAACATCCGAAACATCTTGCGAATAGGCGGATGTGACAGGGATCCGACTCCGACGGGGCCGCCTCTGAGTTTGTGTATCTCTTTGTAATCTTGTTTTTTTTTTCTTGTACATTGAAAGTGAACCCCCCTTACGCCACTAAATATAATCCCAATACCTATTAACTTCTAGAGCCAATACAGACATAATCAGAAAGAAATGGAGAGAGGGTTGTCAATCACTGGTGGAGCCCCATGTCATGGAGTGTGTGTTTCCTAGTGATGATGAAGAAATAGTTTCTTAATGGATAATCTTGTAAGATAAGTGGCTCTTTCATATGCTATGTTAAGAACATTTAAGACATTTCGTGTAGAAGTGTAAGGAACTGTTTTATAGTGGGTTACTTATGTTTATGGCCAAATTTTGACTCACGGTGTCCCCGCTGCGGGGAAGAAGAGGAAACAGTGCCTCATATTCTGTTTGACTGACACAGACTTGCTGATCTCCGTCTTGACAGGTCTGGGAAACCTAAAATTCTCGACCTGTATGGTGAGGCCTATGCACTACGCAAGACAGCAGGGCTTTTGCAAGAGATGATTTAAGCCTCTCAAGCCCTCACTCAAATGGAGTTTGATGATGATGATGACTTATGTTTAAATATCAGATTATTTCACTTCAAATTGAATTCGCCTATTTTAATGATTTAAGTGTATGGACTTTGGCCCTTGTTTTTATAGAGGGAGAGTAGTCCTTAAGGGATTACGGGCACGACATGGCCTATACTGTGCCGATGTGCCTAAAATCAAAATCAAAATCAAAATCAAATCAAATCAAACCTATTTGTTTATAAAATTTATTTTAGTTGTGTTAACAAAAAAAAAGTATATTCAGGTTTTTTCAAGTTCTGTAATTTTAAATATAATATGTCTATATCGGTTTAGTTGTCTACTAGCATCCTGTTTCTGTAAGTCAACGACTAACCACAATATATCAAAGGTTCTGCAGACTATGGTAGTAATGAAGATGAAGGGATGAATTCTTTTCCTTTTCACAGTTTGCATTTATGAGCGCAAAACCTTCATTGGTTTAATGCGCGTACACACTGGACGGTTAATTCGGAACGGCCTTAACGATTTTCATTGAAAATTGACAGTTTATCTTTGGGAAAATAATAACTTCCGGTACCAAATTGAACACTGTGAAAACTGGTGCGCAAAGGTACACTCGTTCAAGATAATAAAGTGTTCTTTTCTGCCATAAAACTAATGGTAGTTATTTGCTTTTTGTTGAATGTGAACCTACATCATATTTATGATTATGGCAGCGGTGTGATTAATGATCAGCGGTAATCATTGCTCGATAGAAAATCATGTGCAGGGTACGCCTTACAATGGCGGCTAGAAATTTCCTTACTGTACCCGAGTCACTTGAGGTAGAAGGTAACATGGCTGCTAATTGGCAAAAGTTTCACCGGAGCTGGCGAAACTATGAGTTAGCGACAAAAGTGGCGGAGAAATCATACGAGGTCAGAGTGGCCAGCTTTTTATCAATCATAGGGACAAATGCGATGGACATACATAAAGGTCTTGAAATTGGGAAAGGAAAAGATTTCATTCTTAGATTATTTAAAAAGTGTAGTTAATTAATTTACTTAATGTAAGTAAGTTATTTAATATGTATAATTTTTAACATGGCTAGAGTGGGAATTCCCGTACTTCGTTCAAATGTTTGCTTGTATCTCGTAAAATGGTGAACAAATTAAAAAAAAAACGTATATAGGCATTATGCGCACCGACTTAGGAAGAAATTATTAGCTGGAGCTATTACGAAAAGAACTTGAGTGTACGAAATTCACTGGAAATACTCTTTGAAATATTGAATCGTTATCCTACAAGTTATGAATATATTAATATTATAAGAAGGTCAATTTTCTAAATAGTTAAACACATTAACTTCAATGTTTTAAAATATTTCTTTATTAAAATAAACTTAGAATATTTCAGTCAAAAGAACTTTAAAATTATTTTTTAAATATTTTACAATAAATAAAATAAAATGAAATATACACACTTTTTTCTTCAGAAATGCACATCTATTTCTTGAAGCATGTGTACCCTAGGAGAAAGGAGGCTTATTACATTAAAAGTAACATTTTGATTAAAAGTTTAAAATCTGCATTTTATGTTGTAAAACAGAAATACTGTTTTGATACGTAAAAACAACATTTGCGTAAAATACAATATTTGTACTCCTTCGTATTTCCATATTGAGTTTAACAATAACCCCAGACACACGGACCTTACATGTACCCAATCATAGTTTAATTATCGTTTACATACGTTAAGAGTAAGAAAAGATATGAATATTAATAGAAACAAGATTCACAGAGCATGCTGTCTGCCATTCAAAGCTAAGACTTCACATTCGTCTTGTTTGTAATATTATAATCTTGACAAAATGCTTATAATCTTGATAAAATTATTATAATCTTGACAAAATGCTTATAATCTTGACAAAATGTTTATAATCTTGACAAAATGCTTATAATCTTGACAAAATGCTTATAATCTTGACAAAATGCTTATAATCTTGACAAAATGCTTATAATCTTGTTAAAATGCTTATATGCTTATATTCTTAAAATAATGCTTATTATTTTGACGGAGGCACGGTGGCTGAACGGTAAAGCCTTGGGCGCCTATGAGTACACCCAGCTCTAATGGGTACCTGAAATTAGTTGGGGAAAAGTAAAGACGGTAGGTCGTTGTGCTGGCCACATGACACCCTCGTTAACCGTAGGCCACAGTATCAGATGACCTTTAAATCATCTGCCCTATAGACCACAAGGTCTGAAAGGGAAACTTTAATTATCTTGACATAATGCTTATAATCTTGACATAATGTATACAGTCGTGACATAATGCTTATAATTTTGTCAATGCTTTTGCTCTTTGACAAAATGCTTGTAGAAGCGATTAAATTAAAGAAAATAAATACTAAATAAAGCTTCTTTCATTTCTAATTTAAGCGTTCTATTATATACATATAATTGATAGATCTTCACGGTCTATCATTCTAAAAAAATAGATTATAATTCCCATCATATTTAACAGTATTTCAAAGTTTGTAAATTATCCACTACTATATGTTCTATTTGATATTATTTGCTCAAAGAACAAGATATAAAATAAAAACAATACTTTATATACATACATTATTTACAGTAGGTAAAGTAGGTTTATAACATTTTGAAAAGCAAATTATTCAAAAATATTAGAATTCATAATGAATTTAATAAGTATGGAAGAGCCTCCACAAAACAGGTAGGAGAGTTTAGAGTTTATGCACACCTTCAGACACCCGTCCTATTACATTATTTAGAATAATACATTTTTGGAGCATCCCTTAGACACATTCACCCCATCCTCATCAACAAACAGTCCGACTCCTGGGTCTTCACGTGTGTCTCAGATGCAGAGACAGGCGGAAGTGTTTTCACGGGAGAAGTTGCGGAAGCGAGAAACTGGCGCCTAAATGAGTAAGCTTTGAGCAGAAGGTGCTCGTTAGCCCTGGCTACCCACCTAGAAGAAAGAAAACTCGGAATTCGAACCCAAACATGGGAAAAGATTTGTGAGTCAACCCTAAGGAAACCGTTAGCCAGTTATCAGGACGCATTGCTAAACCGTGGCAGTGCCTGTGACACTGCTGACCTTTTTCTTTGGATACAGGATGACTGCCTAGTCGTGAGGTTTGCTCTCACTGGACTGTTGTTCAGATTTATCGATGGTCCAGGGCTCAAACCCTGAACGCTACCATCCCCCGTCGTCCTGCGGGAGGTTTGTACTAGGAAGTAATTATCTTTAACTCTGAAGGAACATCCGAAACATGTAAAACATTTTACAAACAAACATCAGCTGTGTAGAGAGAGGGGGGGGGAACTGTAGTGTGGGTGACATTGTACCACCACAGCTCATATACAGATATTCATTTCATTTCATGAGATAATCCATAATCGCTTCTTCACGACTGTATAGAGTAACCCATTTTTTGATGAACTTTCTAAATCATTTAGTGCAAGTTAATGATTGTAAGTGCAAATACAATCGTTAAAATTGCTAAAATACCAGGTGCACATACTTTCATAAATGCGCATGAATTTAGGAAAGTATACATTCAAAATTGTACAAATTGTAAAGATAACTCAGGTGAGCATTTTGTAATCATTAAATACACATTCAATTATACACAATACACATTCAATTATACACAATACACATTCAATTATACACAATACACATTCAATTATACACAATACACATTCGATTCAAAGTATACACAAAAACAAAATAATAAAAACCATATAAAATCCACTACAATTTACTAAGACCGATTCTGATATGTTTGAAATGAAAACTCAAGAGTGTTAGGCACTTCTGTGGTGAATAATGCAAATAAAATCAAATGGAAGTAACACGTTTAGCAATCCAATAACACCAGCGAAAGGCAGAATATCAATAGAACACATTTGACACTGATACTCAATGTCAAACAAGTTTTATAGGTAAAAACGAACCGTCGAATGTCAGCTGACTCTATAGTCTATAGTATCTCTATACGTTCATAAAATGAAACTTATTTCTACGCTGTCCAGGAAGTAATCAGTTTACGTCGGCTGGTATATTTCGTTCCATTTCTAAAACTTATTTGTGATTTTACTAGTCACGCCATTTTCACTTAAGAAAAAATTCCCCTATTTCTGAAACAAAAAAAAAAAAAATACTTAATTGTGCCATAACACAAGAGACAACTGATTCTAAATGCATTCCTTTGTGCTATTTACACAGAAACAAAAAATACAATTATCTTCATTTTGCATGTCAGAATAGTGTTCAAATGTGTAACAATATATACTTTTTATTGGGAATGCTTATACGTGGAGGTATATCCATTAACAACAGGCTCTCAATGGTTTATCTGGTGCACATTATATTAATGCATAACATAAAATAGTTTATATATATTTCAGCACAGTGGAATCAAATTGTATAAAATTCTTACAACAAAATAAATCTTATTATTAAATGGCGAACAGTGGAATTTAAATTGATGTCTTTGGCATTGTTTATTTTATTTATTGTTTTCCTAATCTCTATCAATCTTCCTCTAGTCATATTCCTATATATTAATCATCTTTCATTATATCGCCACCACATTTATTCATTATGCTTTCTATTCTTTTTCTATCTTATTGTATTTCATTTTTAAAGGAACATAAATGTGATCTTAAAAGTGTAATAACATCCAAAAAAAAAAGTATCTAGATATGCATCCATACATTTGTATTTTCACATACTACATAAATCTAGTCGAATTGCAAATTAAATTGTTAAGTGAGTCTATATCTAAATCAATAAATTACTATAAGGTACCAAAACAAACACTTACATAGTACTGTAGCTATTTGTTTTTGTTGTAGAAGGTTTTCATTTGATAATGGTATTTTAAAATGTATCCTCATAGTGAACTATAGCAGCATTGCAAAGGGTACAAATGAGTAGAAGCCATTTTTTTAAAATTATTTTAAAATAGATTCGAAAAATATGTTCAGGGTTTGAAAGCTTGGCCTTTTGGCTGGCTCCTGTCGACAGCATTTTTGCATCATATTCCAGTACTGGTCAGGCATGTCTGTTGGTTTCACTCTCGGAAGAATCTTGGATTTACCTTCTTTCAACAATTTCAGAATAGAATCGTTTGGCAGATCTTGGAAAAAAGATTTGGAATATACAGTAGGTAATACATATTTTTAAATATGTTCAATCGTATTAGGAAGTTAGCGCCCTATATTTTTAATAAAACGTAAAGAGTAAATCATTTCTGTCTGTCTGTCCGGTAAACAACAACATGATATACTGCTCAGCGGCTTAAATTTTCGGACTCAAACCCTAACCTTATATATATATATTTTCTTTCAGTTTTTAAACTTTTCTTTTTTATAAATATCGATTTTTTTAATGACTATTATTTACCTTTTCTATATCTAAAGAGCGCATAATAACTAATTTTGTAAAAAAAATATAAAAAATTTCCCTTTCAGAGCTTGAGGGTAAATGACGTAAAGGCCATCTGTTTCTGTGACCCATGGTTAACGCGGGTGTCATGTGGTCTGCATAACGCCTAGCTGCCATTACTTTTCCCCAACTCATGTCAGGTACCCATTGAGCTGGGCGCCCAAATATCCCAAGGTTAAATATCCCGGGATTCGAAACCGCGACCACAGTTCTCAAGCCGAGCACTTTACCGCTCATCCACTGTGCCACCAAACTAATTTTGTAGTATTTTATAAATAAGTTGGTATAGCCCTAAGCATCACGTAAGTTTTCAGTTAGCTTGAATATTATATCATTACCCATTATTTTGACTCAATACTTACCAGGATAGGGATCTTGACCCAGCGTAATAATCTCATACATAAAAGCACCGAAGGACCAAACGTCAGATTTAGAGCTGAATTTTCTTTCGATCGCAGCTTCTGGTGCTGTCCATTTGATAGGAAATGATGAATCTGTAAAATACGCTCCCATGTTGGATTATTCAACAAAATGTAACTTCAGTACATTAAGGTATATTGCACAAAAATTAACCAACAACGAAAGCGCGAGAGGTGAAAAAAAGAAACACAAATCAAGTAAAAACAACCAAGAAACCTATAACCTGGGCTGGTTTCAAGAAGTTGGCAAAAAAAAAAAACATCCACCCAAAGACTTACATTGCCCACCGTTCAATAAGGGTTGTCAGTCCATATTTTTTCCCTCAAGGCAGCAGAGTTTTGAACTCAGAGTTTTCTTTTGCCTAGACAGTTAGACAGCCTATCCGCCATGAAGCTTATTGCCTTCTTATCCTGTTAGTGATAACAAGTCCTTTCATCGCATGATATTAGAAGCATATTATTGATTGTGGAGTGTTGTTGTTTTTTACATCAATACTTCTAGTAATGAGAGCTTCACGAAATATTATTAAGCACTTAGTAGAGCACACAGAAATGCCCTGCACACTATCACGTCTATGGCACCCAGTGCGGTCTTAGTGCACTGCAACTTATGTTATCGCAGTGGGCCCCGAACTTTCATGGGCCCCTCGATAATTCTAGGTATAATTATTAATTGCAAAATAAATACGAAAAATTTCCTTGGAATCTCCTGAATCTCCTATTGATGAAGCTCTAACAGTACATGGGCAGCAGTTGATACATTGTCATAGAGAAATTTCCTTTAACTCCTTTGTTTTTACATGTTTAATAAATACATGCATCCTATAATAATGTAATACATATTTATGCTGCTCTGTCGGGTGAAGCAGACACTTTTTTTAACCTTTGAGACTCTGGGCAACTGCACAATAATGCTTTTTGGTTAATTAGGCACAGTAAGGAAGAGGCACTTCCCTTTAAGGTATTCTAATTGAGGCATATTTATTCTTCGGCTGAAGAAGGCCAATACGTATTTAATATTGTATGTATTTATAATCCTATAAAGAAAGATCAATAACTTACCACTGAGTTCATTAAATAATTTGTTTCCTTTCCTTAAATCAAGGGCGATTCCAAAATCTGAAATTTTAATCTCCTTGTTCTCTCCGACTAATACATTTTGAGCTCTAAGGTCTCTATGAACTATTTCCATTTTTTCCAAGTACAGCATACCCTCAGTAACCTAAAAAAAAATAAATACTAATGTAAATAAATCGGTGAACATATGGCGGAGGCGGGGACAAGCTGGGCGTGCATGCCCCACCAACGCTGTAAGGCGGGAAAGGAAAGTTGTGGTGAAACACCGAGGATATGGATCGTTTAGAAAAAAGTGGCCGATATATGTCCAAGCCAACTATAGAGTTCTTTACAGTGCAGCGATTTAGACATTTTAAATTTAGACATTTCGTGTTGACAATTGTACGATATTAGGCAGTTTTATTCAGATTTCATGCTCTTGTCAAGTTCAAGCGTGGTTGAGAGGCTAAGTGCGGCTTGAGATTGGCTTAGCTTGGCTACCTAAAAGGGGGCTCGAGGTTCGACACCCGACTCGGGCAGAGTTGTGTTTACTGAGCGCCCAAAGGCAGCACGGGAAACCAACTCCTAGATACCCCTCCGCCCACTGGTCCACAAATGAGATTGGACCAAAGCGCTCTGAGCATGCTATAAGCATGGAAGTAGCGCTATATAAAAGCTATAATAATAATAGTGGAAATTGTGATATTATGCACCTTTATCTGAGAGTCGGGTAGAGTAGTGGAAATCAGGGCCTGCCTTAGGTAATTAGAAGCCCTAGTCAAGTTGAATTTGGTGACCACAAATGAAAAAACAGAAGAAAATAAACACAGGAAAAATAAATTCTTATAAAAACAGCAAGGGTCTTCTAAAAAACATATTTGTCAATAAACCTTGAGTCGTAGTACTATAACAGAGGCTTAGAGCTAGGCTAATAGACGCAGAGACGTGATCTTGTATATTTGAGCTACGATACAAGTTTCTATATGTCTTAAGTCGTGTGCAAGACCCCTATCAATAGGGGACGTAACTTTCTAGTTAACCTTTACCCAAAACTTTTTTTTTTAAACTTATATTAAACTTGTCTGACCTGTCTGTGTGGTACAAGTCTCTTACAGGTTATTTCTCCCACTTGCCATTTTTTTCGGATCAAGTTAAAATTTAATTCCGAAGATTTCAAATGAGTAATATGCCTTAAAATCTTTTTTATAAATGATAAAATTTTATTTACTATCCATTAGTTAATTAGTATTAACTTTCATCATTATGGCCATATTACCAGAGACCTTCCTCCAGGGAACAGTACCAGGAAAAAGAAGAAGAGGCAGACAGAGAAAGCGATGGGAAGACAACATTAAAGAATGGACGGGCCTACCACTGAAAGAAGTTCTAATCAGGGCAAAGGATAGAGAGGAATGGAGAAAGACGGTCTTCAGGTCTTGCTTGGTGCCCCAACGGTCCGCCAGACTAAGGGATAGGTAACAGGTAATTATGAAACAACAACAAAATAATACACCTACAAGTGTGTGTGCGTTTGTGTTAATTACCTGTAAATCCATATGGGCAATGTCTTTGTATTGTAAACTTTTCGACACTGAACTTCGAAGAAATGATTTTAAATCTCCTTTGGACATATATTCCAAGACAATGTAGACTGGATTTGAAATGGTGACCACTTTAAGTAACTGGATATAATAGGGGAAATCATCAAACACATAGAAATTAAAAATAAATGTATATTAAATTAGAAAACAATGTAAATATTTAAGTGAAAATACACCAGTACTCAAGTGGGAGGAAATCTTGTCTGACTGTAAATAAAAATTAAAAAACTAAGTGTATCGAATGTACGCTCAGAAGATATCCTAGCCATCGAATCAAAATGTTATCAGGATACGTGAAGGGTGAATGGTAAAGCACTTGGCTTCGAAATAGGGTCGCCCCGGGTTCCAATCCTGGCAAAGACTAGCTCTAATGGGTACCTGAAATTAGTTCAAAGTAAAAAAAAACCCACTCATCTTGAGGCCTTCTCCTCGAATTTGGGGCCTGGGAGAAATTTCAAGTTCTCCCCCTCCTCCCCCACCCTAGCTACGCCTCTGGGGCTAATATGCCTTGAAGTTGCATTTGATTTAGTAGTAGTGCTAAAAGAATCAGTTTTAATTTTAATGAAAAAATCTAGAAAACGACATGTGTATTGATTGATGTAGTAATTAACACCATACCTGAATTATGTTCGGGTGTTTTAACCTGCTCATGATATTGACCTCATGCACGTATGAGGAAGGAGAAGAAATGGAAGAGTTAATTATTTTGACGGCCACTTCTACTTTCTTATCTTTGATACCTGGGGACACAATAATGATGGCGTGATTTAGCCTAAGCTATTGAAAAGAAACTTCATTCAACTCGTCTATTTAGTAAGCTACATGAATTTAAGCTCTCTAACAGAAGCTGTTCCGTTTCGCTATGTGATTCTCCTTATTTTGTCATGCCAACCAAATTAGCTTAATATTTATTTATTTCTAATGACTGCATGAATTAACTTATAACTTAGGATTATTGAGACTGCTGTCTAGACTTGAGAGCTAATGAACTCTGATAACATACACAACAGATTTAATTTTCTGTTCCCTGGCTGTCTGGTCGTGCGGTTTGCTATTTGACCTGATGCACTCCCTGGTCATGGCCACATTTTTAAATGCTTGTGAGTCTTAAACACTGACTGCAGAGCTAGAGAGGAGGATCCTAGCAATGGAAATGAGATGCTACAGAAGGATCGTAAGCGTCACATTTAAAGCCTGCATCACAAAACAACCTCAAAATCTTTAGCCATATTACAAGATCTTTGAAGCTCACAAAACCTTCCCTCAGGCTACAGAACCAGCAAAAATAAGACGAGGCAGACAGAGAAAACGATAGGAGGACAACATTAAAGAATGGACGGGCATGTCAATGAAAGAGGTTCTAACTAAGGCAAAAGACTGTGAGGAATGGAGAAAAACGGTGAACGAGTCTTATTTGATCCCCAACGGTGCATCAAACTAAGTGATAGGTAAATAGGTAAAGGTAAAAAAGGTAGCCTACCTTTATATACTGTAGCGAAATTGCCTTTTCCTATAACATCCTTAAGTTCAATTGCTTGTCTTTCAGTTTCAAGGTCCAGAAACTTTAAACAAGGTTCCTGTTTAGTTCTTTGATCTGTTTAAATTTATAGAGAAACAGGTAACGGTTGTTACAAAGTTACATTGCATAAATCCATCTGGGTACGTAAAAGATATGTGTATATACTCTGATAATGTGTTTTCACACTTTCTCTATAACACATTATAGTTGAAATATTAATGACAAAACCATGTCTAATGAACCGCCATATATTTAATACAACATTTATTGAGATGGCAAAGTAAGCGTCATGTTATAGTAAATACAAAACACTGTTTTCTCAAGACTGTACCCACATATCTCAAAGTCTTCGGTAGTCAACCGAGAGGGAAAAACCAGAAGCCGGGGATCCTGTGATAGATTTAAGCACACAATGCTACAGCCTGGCAGTATCTGCTGTGGCTGTGTCAGGTACCAACTGTTTCTGGTAAATACCAGCTGTGTAAGTGATAACGTAAGGACCGCAGATAATGGCAAAGCTTTTATTTCATTTGTACAAAGCTGATATCAACTCACTTTGTCTGTTTGTCTGATACAAATTTCAACATGTTTGTTTTTTTTCCACTTCCCATTGTCAAATCAAGATTAAACTTTGCAAAATTATTCATCGTACTTGACAAAACACGAGCCTTTAACTTTTTCTCTCCGTAATTATTTATTCAAGTTTCGACAGAATTTTTCATATTAGCTCGCTACTATTTCACTACCCTGTTATAATTTAGCTTCAATAACTTTGTTGTATGTTGTCAGAAAATGTTTTATTAGATATAGAGTTAAATAAAAATGCATGCTCTTTTTATATAACACAAAGTCAGGTTTATAAAATTAAACATTAATTTAATTTAATGAGGTCAAATCAACGATGATATCGTCAATTAGGATAGAAAAAATTAAAAATGTAACAAATCATTTAACTATTTAGTAGTAATTATTTTTTTTAATGGCAAAAATATACATTCAGCCTGCCATCTTAAGATTAACAGCAGTAACTAGCGGTTCTTTTCTTAGATAAGTCTTTTAAAAAAATAAATATTTTCTCTACTTTTGCTTGTTATGTTACTTTTTGCTTGTTATGTGAGGAATCATAGTCGTGAGACTACTAAATATAGGGACCTGCGAATATTCGATATTCGATTCGAATTTCGAATATTAAAAGAATATTCGAATTCGATTCGAAATTATTTTAAATTTTCGAATGTTCGAATATTTTCAAAAAAAGTAATGCTTTTTTTTGTGGATAATTCAAGCTCGGTTTTGGTGTGCAACTTTCAATCAATGCTGCTTTAGATGCTCAAAAAATCATTCAGAACCTAATCAGTCATGTTCACAGGATTGCTGGCTTTTTTTCATTCATCAACTGTTGGTCAAACTATGTTGTCCAAATATCAAACTGATCAAGGAATGAAGGAATCAAAGCCTCCTTTAGATGTTATTACTAGATTCAATAGTACATATTATTTGCTGGAATGGATTGACCAAAACTCTTTTCCTGTCTCTCTTGCACTTGTAGAATGTGGTGTTAAAAAGAAATGTGCAAGAAATCCACCAAAACCATTAACACAAACTTTACAAGATACTCTGAAAGCTTCTCTTCCAATTCTAAGACCAACAGCAGAAGCAACAACAGTTTTGAGTGCTGATTCCAATGTCAGCATAAGTTTGATCTATCCTTGCATTTTTACATTGAAGGAAGAGTTAGTGTCCAAATCACCAACAGGTCTCCAACAATTTCGAGATGAGCTATTGAAACAACTTGGAGCAAGATTTGATTTGACAATGGATCATCTCCTGGCAGCCACATTCATTGATCCAAGATTTAAACACTACTTATTCTCAGAAGCTGAAACTAAAAAAGCTGTCTTATTTGTAGAGACAATATTGGCTAACTCTGACGGAAGCAAAATTGGCAAAAATTCTGATGAATTGCCACGTGAAAGTCTTGTTCAAGACAGGAATAGGGGAAGCCTTATGGATTCAATGTTCAAGAAAGTGCATGATGCTCA